>CABHPR010140891.1:0-41325 GCA_902168415.1 Peromyscus melanophrys | reverse complement strand
TCATGATTTCTTGAGACAAGAGTGGCAGCCAGTCAAGTAGATGGTTTTGCATTACACACAGCCTGGATCCCATACAGAATCTTTCTACAGTATATGTATATTATACATACATATATAATTTCCTGGAGAACTATAAAGGGGATTATTTTTCTTTACTTTCCTGAAATCTAAGAGTTCAAGTTCCCCACTGTACTCTTATGACAGGAGTGTACTGAGTTTTCTGAGAAAGACCATTTCCTTCTTGCCAAAGCTACCACTTACCTGCTCAGTGGGATTACATATTCCTGGTATGTGTAAAACCCTGGGTTTTCTCACCACAACAAAAAACAGCCTTTGATTATGCAGCAGACAAGCATCAATGGTGTATTTGTATGTACTAAGCTCTGTACTTATGTTTCTCCATCCATTAGTTTAGCTAAGCTGTCTCCAGGGAAAATCTACTCTGGAGGAAAGTGTTGAGGCTGAAAGAAGATGCAAGCAGAAAGAAGAGATGAATATTACTGGAAAAACACAGTGAAGACAGTCAGAAGCACATACATTTTAAAAGGTGATGGAGTTGGTACTTAATATTTGAGATGTATCAATCTTGTCCAAATCTTCTCTTTATTTGGACAGAGGTGTCAAACATCATCTTATTTGTAGCACTTAATAGAGCTTTATGTAATATGGAGGAAGCAAATTCCATGCTTTCTTGAAGTTTATTCATTTATATTTTTATAATTTTTGAAGATTTTATACATGTTAAAATTATTTCCACTTCTCATTCTTCCTCCCTTAAACTTCTTCCCACACTATCTCTCAGATGACATCTTCTTCTGTAATTGCTTTGTATATATAACTCCATATACACACATATATACATAGATAATAGAAATATACAGAGATAGAGAGATACATAGATACATAGATAGATGATAGATACTGAGTCCCTTTAGCATTGTAATTTATATTTTAGTAGAAAGATGTGATTTAGATACAAACACATGTATAGACACAAATATAGACATGTAAAAAACACTGTATTTGGGAGTAAGAAAGAAAAGAAAAAGTAGTAGAAACACTGAACTTCATTTATGAAAATATATCTTTACAATGATAATAATACTATACTGTGTTTTAATTTTCGGTTAATACATGCAAGTAGACAGAGAACATTTTGGAAAGAGTAAGAGTATTCAAGTCGTGGGCAGGGATCACAAAAAAATGATGGGATGGATAGGATTAAGAAATATGATATGCAGAGGCAGGCGGATCTCTGTGAGTTCGAGGCCAGCCTGGGCTACCAAGTGAGTTCCAGGAAAGACACAAAGCTACACAGAGAAACCCTGTCTCGAAAAACCAAAAAAAAAAAAAAAAAAGAAAAAAGAAATATGATATGCCTGTATGAAAATACTAGAAAGAATGCCATTTGTTTGCAAATTAATTCATAAGCATAAGACAATAAAAAGCAAACAGAAATATGCTAGATGTCATATTTAAACAGCTAAATGGTTTACACATAGAAAATAATTAATAGACGTTTCAAGGTATCATTCCCTAGTGTTGCAATTTTGAAACCAAAAGAGACTGAAGCTTTGGAGAAGAGCTTGGACACTCATCAGTGTTTACCAAGGACATTTAACACTTCATCAAAATTAAGACTTATGTAGATCTTTTTGCCGGGGACCAGCCTCAGCAGTTTTGGGGGTCTGAAGGATGGAATACCTGGAAGACGCAGTAATGACTCAGAGACAGTGCTCGTGCAAGCTGACAGGTCACTTCAGGCTTCAGCAGTTGCTAAGTAGCTTCTCTGCTACAGTTTCTTTAGCTCCCCTGGCTTCTCTTAGCTTCTCTTACTTCTCCAACTTCTCTTAGCTCCTGCTTTTTCCCTGGTAACCTCAGTCTTTTATTATCATAAGTAAAGGGGGAACACAAAGAAAAGGGGAAATCACCTAATACAAAATATTCTTATGATTCCAAAGGTTATTCTTAGAAAATCACCAATATATTCTTCATCATCTTTTACTAAACACAGGAACTATCCCATGCTTAACACCAAAGCAAGCATAATCTATTTTTATTATTAATGATTATACAATCTTCTGAGCACATGCAATTTCTCAAAAAAAGGTAAAAATAAGAACAGTGGTCAATGTACCAGACAGTCATTTCCTTCTCACACAGTCTGCTCCAACCTCAAGACCCCTGTAGCTGCCTAAGTGCCCCCTCAGAACTCTGCAAACACCAAGTCCCATGACTGGTGGGCCACAATGACCTCAGACAAGAAATCTGTCCCTGCAAGTCAGCAACTTCTGTCCTTCTATATCCCAACATTTCCAAGGAAGACTTAATCTAATTTTTAGAGCTTCTATGAAAGAAAGCTCACCTTTTCTGGCAGCTCCTTTTAATCTAGGAACCCAATAAAGCTTATAGCAATCACTCTATCAATTGTCACATTATCTCCACACTCCTTCAGGAGGAATATAAAGTATCTGAATTAAAGTTGCCATCTTCCTTTCTTGGTGGAAGCCACTATTTTCCTCCTATTCTAGGTTCTCACACTTTAGTTTGTCATCCCATCTATATGTTACTCCATCCACAGTCTTCAGCCAGTACCCCTTAGGGTCTCAAGTTTTACATAAGGCCCTTGGAATATCCTCAGAAACTGAATTATTCATCACAGCCAATTTGAGTCTAGTGTGTTAATACACATCATACTATGTGCTATAGTTGACCACACATTCAGTACAGTTTGTCCAAGCCTGAAAAGCTTCCCCAGGCTGCAGGTTCTTTTCCATGAACTGCATAACTGCCTTAACCCCAGCCTGGGTGATCATCTCTGTATAATTTCCTGTGAAATTTACTTCAGTCCTTTCCTGTATCACAGAAATCACCAGTGACCTAGGAACACAGAACATGAAGATCAGATAGAAGAAAAAGACGAGTATTGCAAGAAGTATTTATCTGGAGGAGGACATGACATGTGCATGCCATAAAGCATGACCTTGGGACATGTAGGCATTTTTGCCTTCACCCTCTAGATGCATGCTAAGCAGAAGATCCAAAGGGGAAAACATGAAGGGTTGATGATCCACAATCTCCAGTCCCCTTTTCTCCAATCTCTGCTGGCAGTACATCAGCCATCTTATATGCAGTCCCCGGCATGTTTTGTTTAATATTTTCCCCAAGATATGTTGCTTACTGTTTTGCAGAATATGTGAGATCCTTCTCTAGGGAATTAGCAAGGGCTCAGCATGGCAAATGGCTCAGACCTTTAGGCACAGGCGTCATCTCTTTTGTCTTTGTTGAGGACTGCAGAACTTTTGTTAGAAGTCCCTTTTTATTACTGCTGAGTACATAATATGAGACTAGAAGCAATAAAAGGTATATAACATAAATCTCAGATGCTAGAAGGTCTTGTAAAACTAGAGAGAAAAGGAGAGATGGGGAGAGAAAGAGAGAGATTGTAGACTACTTTTTTCCATCCAGTTGGCTTCTCAAGTGCTCTGCTGGCATATTTTGATGCACTAACAATGTCTTGTGGGTGATGTTTAGCCCTCCCAGTGGTGGGAGAGGACAGCTTTAGTAGTTGTTGTGCACAGAATGACAGAAGTAGAAGAAGTTATAGCTGTAGCTTGGCACTATTTAGATTCCAAAGAAGGTGCCTGACAAGACAAAAATCTGAATGGAAATTCTGTTCATCCTATTACTGTTACTACACATGAACTGATTCTTCTTGGGTGTCTGCAAATTTTAATAACTGAGAACTTGAGGATTCTTAAAATAAGCTCAAGGGAATAACGGCATTGCCAATTCTTTACTACATTTTTCTCTACCATGAAATTGGTTATGGTGAGAGGAAATATATTGATTTGTTTTAACCTGTGGGACATAAGTTAAAGTGTTGTGTTTGTGTGACACACTACCTGGGGAGATGTGAACAAACATCTATTTATCCCAGATTGATAACAGACCAAATTGGTTGATAACCACTAATAACAGTTCAAAGTACAGACAAAACCAAAATCTGTCTTGGTGAACAAATGAGTGTATTGGGGTTACTTATAGTAATATGGGTAACAGGTAACTTACAGGAGCACACATGATTCAAAGATACCTTCATTACCAAAGTCCACCTCAGCATGGAGGGCACCATGCACCTTTTAGGCAGCTCAACAAGTTGGAGGATGTCTTTTCCATATGACTCAGTTTGTTGGAAGATGTAAAAGCTTTGGTAAGGAAGATTTTGAATCCTACAGTACCTTACAAATGCATTTAAGATGAAGTACTAGTGATATGCAAAGGACACAATAGATGTTAACATTCTTATACACATTAAAATATCCCTTGTTAGCAAACACTTATACATGTGAATACACACAGGGAAGTTAAATTAATAGTTAGCATGGTAATTGAATGGATGCATGACAACCTTAAAAATTCTCAAGAGATATTTTGATACACATGTGTTACAAAGTGATCCATACAAGTAAAATTTTCTGATTTGATTTTTTACAACCAAACTTTTTTCCACTAATGCAGATTTCTTATGAAAAATTTTTAGATTATAAAAGTTTGCAAATAAATCATAGTCTCACCACTCAAAAAGTAATCATTATTAATTTGAGTTTGGGCTAATTCCTTTTAGACTTATTTGTTTCTTTCTGTAAGAACCTCTTTCTATCCCACTCCACACTTTCTCAGCTTTGGATAGCCAAGTCATATCCTTAACAATGGTCAATGTAGACAGTTGCACACTCCTATTCTCCAGCTCCCCTTGATTAACCAGGTTTTAGTTAGGGAAACACAACCTCCATGATTATGATGAGGAACTAGTTATTATTACAGGAACAACAGATTATAAAAAACATAACAAACTTGTATGGATGGTGATGTCTCTACACCTCTTATCAACTGCTTCTGTTGGTCAAGGCTAACAATAGGAATTGTTCTGGAATAGAGAGTTAATACTTGTTCAATGTAAGTTATTGTTGGGAAGTCCATGTTTTTCCTGTTTTTGATGGTTATGGCCACTCTGGCTTCTAACTCAAGGTCAGTGGTAGCTCAGAAAGAGTATAATTCATCTAGGACCTAGAAGTCGTGGTACATCTTGGTATATGATTATCAGTTTTATCTTCTACTGAGGTTTTTCTCTTGTGAAATACCAATTTCTTTTCATATTTTGTATATCTTGTGATATATATTCATTTTTCTCCCCCAGATTTTCTTGTCATGAAGCTCCTCACTATTGAAGCAAATCATTTCTTGTTAGCCTTTAAGGAGAATATTCTGTCTTGCTATTTCCTATGGTGTAACAGCCACCCATTTACCTTTAGGTGTTGAGGGTATGCCTATCAGGACCACCTACAGACCAGGCATAGATAATTTTCATTCCTTATCATCTACTCACAAAGAACTCCTTCCAATCACTTAGATATGAGCTTAAGGGAAAGATGGAAGTTGGCAAGAGGAGCTGTCTTGAAAATAAGCACCCATAACATGCTCATGAAATACTTTTTCTGGCTGGTAGAATGCTACTGTATCTCTATGTCTTGGTGACTCAGTGAGTCAGATAGTATTCTTCTATGAATCTCCTATGCAGAAACTCTATCTTTTGGAATACCATAATAGTAACATGGTAGTCTGTAAACCAATGGACAGTGATAAAATATTCAGACCCTATTAAAGGTCAGTAATGAAAACAGCTATTTCTCAAAACAGTGGTTAAATTCAGAAAAAGCCCTAGTTATAATCCTAAGTCTTTAAAATCTGTTCTGTGATTTTTCTGGACTACAGTGAAAGGCCCCATGCAATATTCCTGTCATCAATTGACTTTTTTGTCAAACTGCAGGAAAGAATGCATATTTCCGAGCCATCTTGTCTATGAAGTTCTGTTGTAGAGAGTTTTATGATTCTGTTCATGGCAATTACTTCTGGTGGGGAGCTGTTGCTATTCCTAAACTATTACATAAAATAAAAGCTTCTTATAATGCCACAGGTAAATCAAAGTGCAGTGATCACACTGTGCTAATATATACATGAAAAAAGAAAGAAAAACTTTTCTTATGTGAGAATCCCCTGAAATCCCAAAGCCCTGCCTATAAAGATCAGCTTTGACTACAAAATGGGAATTTGTTAACAAGAAAGGGAGAAAAGTTGCCTAGTAATCTTTCCATAAGATTTGCAGGAGAAACCCAGAAGAAAACATATCTCAGAAGCTGAAGTTAAAAGTGGGCCTCCATAAGCCATCAAGAAAAGTGTAAAGAACGTTTATTCAGAGAGAATGACCACATATTTACCAGAGTACATCATTTAACAAGTGATAGAGAACTGGGGGATCTCATCTGATGTACCCTTTTGCTTAGACATGCAAGTGAGGGAGGTAGACATCTTAACCAGCCTTTGGAGAAAGGAAGGAGACACATAATAAGAAAGGCAGGCAAGCTGGGCTCAGAGATGACACCTTCCAATTTCCTGTGGAGGATGTGCACATTGCAAGCAATTTCTTTGCTCCAGTTAAAACCCCATATTCTACTAATCTCTGTACAAGGACCGGGAGATATATGAGTCTGTAAGGGATTGCATAAAGTGTATCATCTTTGTAGTGATGTTCATCAGTTTCTGCCAATACTTAGGTTTAAATTAGAGATCATCTCTTCTTGAGAAATGTTTGCAGAAAGCTTCCCTTTGTGTCCAGTTAGAAAAAGTTATTCTAAAATGTTATATAGTTTGTAGCTGATACTAATAACATCCAAATGATTAAGGATAATATCCATTATGTATTTTCAAACTATTGCATGCTGCCTTTACTATCATTCAAGAATAATTTCTTTAATGTAGGAATCATTAATGCAAGAATAGCAAAAGTACCAGAAATTGTTCATAATTTTGAGTTTGCTGTTGAGACTGCTACAAATCTTTACCTCATCCATGAAGTGTCAGCAGAAAAAAATGCAGGTGTCATGTTGGCCTGAGATTTCTTTAAGAGAAAGTTTGTATACACCAGTCTCTGTGCTACTCATGCTGTTGTTTGAACAACTATATGTACATGGGTGTAATTTTTATAAATTAAAGGAAAAAGAAAAATGAAAGACGGAAGTAACAAACTATGTCAGGTTATATGTGAAACAGGTAAAAAAGGGTAAGTCAGGTACTTGTTTAGTCACAAGTGAGGTTTATACCTGAAATCTTACAATAATAGTCAAAATAGTATAATAATATATAATAGCTGTGTCTTATGTGTCTTTGGTCAGATGTTGAGACATTAAGAAGCTGAGATCACCACTGTAATGGATAATGGAGTATGAAGCTATACCACAGGGGAGATTTGAAGCCTAAGGCTGAGAATTGTTTTGTCAATGTTTCATAAGGTTTAAAAAGTCAGCAGCACAACCGAGTGTTAAAAATTCCTTCCAATGTGATGTGCACAGGCAAAGTGCTGTGCTCAGAGTATGATCACATTCTTTTCTATTGGACTTTATATCTTCAAGGATTCATCAAGTTAGCCTTATCATAAGAAAAGAACATGGTCACTGGAGCTTGACCCTATACATTGGATGGTCCAGAGCACAGGACTGCAACTAGTGTGTGCTGGCTATTGTTGAAAGCCAGGAGAAGACAGAGAAAAATAAATCAGGACATACTAGACAGTCCTTCCAGCAGCTCTTGGGTAGCAAATATGTATAACAAAAGCTTCTGATTGCTTTCCACTTATTTCTGAAGCTACCAGTTTTCCCTATTGCTTATTGTAAAGTTTAAAACAACATCAATTTTTAAGGACTTCAAAGTGCTTTTCTACTTAAAATCAAACAAGAAAGCATCATTTTCATTCTAAGATTGTACTTCGCTTCACAAAGTGTGCTGACTATATAGACACCCACCGGAAAAAAATAATATAAAAGTTAAGTGATGGAAATGAGTAATTGCTTGGCAGCGAGTCTGCAGGGAGAGAGCTGATGTAGAGGGGCACATATTTCATGAATAATGAGAAGAGTCTCAGAGCTGTGCAGTCTCTGCCTCTTAGGTCAGAAATTTTACATTAGTAGATTCATCAGAGCAGATCAGTGACATGGAGACACCCACTCCTGGGGTGAGCACACTGTTTCTTTCATTGAACTGTCATCTCTCAGTTGTATGGATACAGCAGAAGCTTTATGTGAGACAGAGAAGAGCTAGATCAGGAGGATTTTACCATGCCATTCTATCTGCACTTTAGGATACAAAGATATTCTACAGCTAACAGCACTAAGCATATATAATCATAATGCATGTGTAATTCTATTCAGTTTCATAGAGAATATTTGGAGCTCAGATGGTTTACAAACCATGAGAGGTATTTCAGTTCTTTCATCACAGGAATACCTAGTAGACAGCAGCATTAATCTGTTTCCTTTAAAAACAATTACATCCCAGTTGTCTAGGTAGGTTTGCTCTAGAATATTACTTTCTGTCTTCTTGAAATTGGATGTTTACATATGACTTGAATTAATCAATGGAATATGAGCAGAAGTGTCTTTTGGATGAACCTTTAAAAGTAAGCTGACCTACCAAGATTTCTCATTGTTTCTTTCGGTACACTGTAGCATCAGTCTAGAGTGGTCTTGCTCTACCAGCCTGAGTCCTAGGGAGAGGACAACACAGAAAAAGTAAGACTTGGTGGGTGTGCAACATGGTTCTATGTGTAAGATTATTATTTGTTTGTTACTACAAAATATCTTAGTGTTCCTTAACTTTACACTGAGCACTTACCATTTTCTTTGCTCAGAACATTCTGTCATGTGTTGATTAAGAAAATGGTATTTTGCAGTTAGCATTAAGTTCAAAGGGTACTTTGAAGTGATTGTAATATCATATAAAATAAAAAGCCTGCCAATTTCATGAGATTATGTAAAATCACGTGCTCAAGTACTTTAGTATAGAATACGCACAATATTTCCAATCATCATTAACTAATGTTAAGTAAGATAGAGACTCCTGTACTAAGCATGACAGCAAACCTACCTATCCCTGTCAGAAACAATATTCTCTAATTTAAACATTCACGTTCCACATACCTCCTGAACTCTCTTGGTCTTAATGGAATGGTAGTTTTAGCTAAGATGAAAGTTAGCTATGATATTGAAAACTTCACAGGAAATGGAAGCTCTGAGTTGAGAAATGCACCCAGTGATGCATGTCTGCTTAGTGGAAGAGGTGGGTTAGGGAAAGGACAGCCCTACATTTTATCATCCAAAGAGATAATAATATCTTAAAAGTGAAAGGAAGGGAGGCTTATTAGCTGAATCACACTAACAGGCAAAAACTATAGCTTTCCAATGCAAATGACAACATAAGAAGGTCACTGTAGTTAGAATGTACTGTTTATATCTTTGTGCCTGGTGACACTTTCCTTGGTATGGTATTGCTTTGCTCATATTGGCATAATAAACTCCTTTTCATTATTCATGTGCCACTAAGGAAGGGGATGTTTTACAAATTATCTCCACTTTTTTTTTTTTTTTACTTTTTCATGAGATAACCACCTAGCATAGAAGCCTCATGGCTATTGATGATAAAAATGAGCTTTTATTTAGAATAATGCTGCTGTAGCATGGTTTAGAGGCCAGAGGAAAGATTTACTAGGAAGGAATATAGGGAAAAATCCAGGCATTTTTAGATATTAAACAGCTTGGGAATATTGCACACTTCCACCAGGAAAATAAATGATTAGTGGAACCTCTCTGGAAATGTACGGTCTCACCCATACACAGTCAGGCTCTTTGAGGAGCTCCCTTTACTTTTGCTATTTTTTTTCTTCTCCTTTCTGTACCAAGAAAGAAATGGTTTTGGAAGAACTAGAAATTAGTTCATAAGAAAAAAGCAAAGGTCCAGCCTTGTTGTGATATTGAATGGGTTCTCCAAGTTCAAGTTCAAATGCAGAAATAGGGCACATGGAAGAGAAGGACTTGTTAAGCAGATAAGGTGCTATGGACATTTCTGTGTTCCTGGGAAAGATGTTTATCCAGTCCTGTTATACACAGGTGACTTCAGTATTTCTTACTAATTAGTTGATTACATTTCTTTCTGAAGGTAGAGATTTCCTATGTCCATCTCATCCTAAGAAGAATATGTTGGTAAAACTTGGCATTTTAGACCTTTACTTAAAAATCTACAAAAAGAAACAAATACAGAGGATAATTTAAAAAACAAACAAATGCTTTGGGTCCTAGAAGCATTAATGGGGGTCCAAATGTATGCCTTAGACAAAAGAATAAGTTGGAGAGTGTGAGTCTATTCAGTATTCACTGAATTATGAAACAAAGTAGGTGAAGATTCACCATGACTTTAAACTTAAATTTTGAATACTGTTTTCCCAAGTTATTTACAGTCTGCAGTGTGGGAATGAGTCCCTTCACAAAGCCCCAGGATTTGTTTCCTTGTTTCCTCTGTTATCTCAAGCTGTGATGGATGGGTTCACTATATTTGAGCCACACAAGCCCTCTTCATGTTACACATACCAAGTCTGATCAGGCTTCCAAACTGGTAGAATTGTTTCTCATGTTGCCTGGGATTCTTTTTGTGAATCCTCTCCTGCCAGGGTCTTCTTTATCACTGAAGATTCAGAGACTTCTTTGACCCTTGCTTCTATGTACATCGTGAATTTATTTTCAGAAGGCCTTATGGAACTTAAGTTAGCAATATTTTATGAATGTTTGAATTAAGGACTAAATGAATCAATTTCATATTGGTTCTAGAATCAGATATCTGAAAATACAAATCTTTAAAGTTTTCTAAGGGATACTGGGATCTTTTTTTCTGTAGCATCTTGTATTCCTTTTACCTAAGGGTATATATAAAATGCAGTAGAACTGAAAATATTCAGAATGAACAGAAAAGAATTTGCATGATACTGATTTCGGGTTGCATCCTACTTAAAGTCACTACCTGCTCTGCTTGATCTGTCTGTAAAAAAGCTCCATCTCCTTCTTTCCTTACCCCACTCAACCCTCCAATTTCTAAATGACTCAATTTCCATTTTCTTACTTGAGAATGTCTAGCTTTGAAAGTCACTTCATCGTTAAGTCTCTGAAAATTTTTTTCAGATAGTGTTTCATAAACACCAAATGATTCTTAAGAAGAGCAACTTTCATCAGTTACTTTTCATCTCTGTGATTGTAATAATAGACAGAAAGAATACTAGCACAAACAATGTAAGATTTATTCTGATTATATTTTCAAAGGGTTCATCCCATAGGTTGGTCTAATGTCCTTGGGAAGATCTTTATGACTATGTGAATGTATGTCAGTGTTGTATGGCACACTTCGTTACAGACAGAAGGCAGAAAGAGGAATATAGGAAGAAGCCAGAGCAAGATACAGAGCCCCCAAAGACTAGCCCCTACCTATTTCTTTCAATTAGGCCCTTTTTGCTAAGATTGTCAGAACCTGAGAATGGTGTCACTAGCTGGGAACCTTGGTTTTAATAAATGAGACTATGGAAAATTGTACATATCAAAATCATAGTAATTTTTAGAGAGTTTTTTTTTTTTTGGCCAAGGATTTTTCTAAGCCCATCTCTCACAATGAGGTATTGCATTTCCCTCATACTTTGACTAAAATAAAGCTCAAATTTTGTTGTACTCATAATGGATAGGTTTTAATGATTAACATATGTCATGTCATTTATAATGAGCTCTGGATCAACTGTGAGCTTAGGGAGATGTTGCATGATTATGGATTCAGAAGAGGGAAGCTTTTTGCCTTCCATATTCCTTCATGTTACAGGTGTCCAGAAGAGGAGAACATTGATGAAACTACTCTACAATCATGTTTCATTCATGGAGTACAAGTCAAAAAAAAAAAACAAAACACCAGAACATCAAACAATCCACAGATTTATTGCATATGTGATTGTGCTGGTTTGATTAAGAGATATTCCCTCCAGGCTCATGGTTTTGAATACATGGCTCCTTGTTGCTGGCAGTGTTTGCAGAGGTTATGGAAACCCTAAGAGGTAGACCCTTGATGGAGGATGCATGTCACTGAGGGAGATTTTGGAGTCTTTATAGCCTTGCCCTTCTTACTGTTTTCTTTCTCTTCTTTTTACATGTGGTTGAAGATGTGATTTCTTAGTTTCTTTCTCCAGCCCTCTGCTGCCATGCATGCCTTCCTCACCATTACAGACTTCCTGTCCAAAATTATAATTCCTAATAAATTCTTCCTTCTGTGAATTGCTTTTGGTCATGGTATTTTATACCAGCAAAAGAAACAAATTCAAAAGTCACTACCAAGGGACATAAAAGTGAGCTGTCTAAGTAATTTGAAGCTAAAACCTAAGACATGAGATATGGATCTGCAGAATATGGTATTTTCCTTGCTGGGTTTCTGGCTTGCTTTGGTCCAGTGTTTTCCCACAATGCCTTTATTCCTCTCTTAGGGAATGGAAATGTGTATTCCAAGCCACTATATGTCAGAATTATGTATCTTGCTTTTCATTTTACAGGGGTCAGAGTTAAGAAATTGTTTGGATGCTCAGAAGAGACATTGGAGTTTGAAATTTTAAATAGGTTTGAGACTGAATGAATTTGGGGACTTTGAAAGCTGACTTAATTGCACTTTTCCATTGTCATATGAATGTCTTATTTAGGGTTACTATTGCAGGTGATGAAAGACTATGTTCAAAGTAACTTAGGGAGCAAAGGGTTTATTTCACTTAGTGGTCCAAATACCAGTTCATCACTAAAAGCAGTGAGGGCAGGAACTCAAGCAGGGCAGGAATCTGGAGGCATAAGCTGATACAGAGGCTGTGGGTAATGCTGCTTACAGGCTTGCTTAACATTGCTCAGCTTGTTTCATTATAGAACTGAGGGCCACCATCCCAGAGATGGCACCCCTACAATAGGCTGGGTCCTCTCCTATCAATCACTAGTTAAGAAAATGCCCTATGAGCTTGCCTAGAGCTGGATTTAATGGAGGCATTTTCTCAATTGAGTTTCCCTCTTTTCAGATAACTCTAGCTTGTGTCAAGTTGGCATAAAGTAGCCAGGATAATGACCATGATCTTTGGGGACCATAGAGTGGAATGCAATACTGTGGATGAGAAATGCTCCCAATAGGCTCATATATTTCAGAACTTTGTCCCAGTTAGTAGCACTGTTTGTGGAGGTGATGGAACCCTTACAATGAGAATCTTTGATAGAGGAAATATGTCACTGGGTGAGGATTTTAGAGTACTTCTGTCTCACTCTCAGTGTGAGACAGCAAAGTCTGAAATACCTGCTCTTGTGGAGAGTTCTGAATTAATTATCACCCTGCTCATGGCAGGTGATGACATCTTTCCCAGATTTGTCCCTGTCAGAAGGTGTTTATTAATCTGTTGAACCAGCTACCCAGCTCTGACTGTGAGGCCAAAAGAACCCCACCTGCCTGCTTGCCGGAAATGTATCAGCACATCCAGAACTCAAAGATGCTTTTTCATCTGGAAGGTCATCTGAAGGTTATTAGGAACAAATTATTTGTTCATTTCTGCTCACTGAGTAGATAGCCTTAATGATCTGTCAGCTAGCAATAGCCTACCTGTTCAAACATAAAGAATGGTAGCCTGATGGGCTTATAACTAGAATCAGTTCATTTTAGCTATTCTATTGTCAAGCATGTTTTCCAGATACATATAATATTTACATATTCATGAGCCTCTGCCTGCAATGGCACCATAAGGAGGCCTGTCTGATAATGTGATACAAGTTTGTACTGTGTCCTCAGGCGCTTAGAGATTACTAAAAGAATAAATTTGATACAGGGACTCTTTTCTGAAGGTATATTTTAAACACAAGGGTGTTATGCCAACAGCAATCACTTAACACTCTTTCCTTTACCCCTTACCCCACAATACCAATCAAAATCCTCTCACCTTACTCTTATGGCAAAGGGGCTTAAATTTAATATACACTAAGAGGCCAGGGTAGGTTTTCCACCTACAATCAAAATAGAATCACCCAAAGATATTTGCTTTATATTTCTTTAGGTTTTGTGTAGGTAGCTAAAATTATTGTATGTTAAACAAAGTTATTGCTGGGTTTGCAAATTTTGAACTTTGACAGCATTTTAGTGTCACTTTGGGGTACTCATAACTAATTACTATTTCATGTCTTTGTCTTGGTGTTGACATGTGGTCTTGTCTCTGCCTAGTTGAAGATGGCACAGAGGAATAAGCCTTGATGTGAAAATCAATCACCTTGGGAATACCTGAGATTTGTCACTTGGAGAGATATTCTTATTATTCCATCTCTAATCTCCTACTTCCCACTCTACCCAAAGGATCCTCCTACCTTTACTATGATTTGTTGAAGATGAATTTTTATTAGTTTAAGCATCTTTCCATTAGCTCCTCTTGAAAAGTATAAGAAGTGCTAGAAAAGCCCCAGAAACTACAAATACATAAATTGCCCTATAATTGTAAAATGTTTGAGTCTAGTGTTCATCTGCTCCATTTCATTGATGGCCCAAGTTCCATCCCTCTGATGCCAAAGAAAGCAAATTTCTTTTTAAAGTACTTCTGAGGTGTCCTTAAGTGTCAGTACTTTAATTGGTTTCTCATGTAGACTGGCAAGAACTTGGAAGAATAATATTTCATCATTTATTTGCTTAGAGATGCTTCAGTAAGTAACTAACTTCCTTTAAAATTCAGTTTTACAGAAAGTGAAATTGGGATAATATCCCAAGTCCTTTTTATCTGCCCCCAAAGTCATTAAGATAATTAATACAATAAGTTGAGAACTGCATTGAGAAGCCCTCAGGAAGATGGCATTAAACTAGACTCAAACCACAACCATTTGGCAGATAAATAATGATACCATTAAGTCAACTGTGTATCATTCATTTGAAAATGTACCAATATACTTTCTTAATCTCTCATAGAAGCTTCAGTGACGCCCCAGGATACCATGGACTCCTGATGGCAGGTGCCATGGTATAAAACTGAAAGTCCAGAGCAATGCAGGAGATGCTTCTCTGGTTGAAGGGTGAGGGTCTATGAGCCCATCACTCTGGGTCTTTGTCTGGGAAATGAGTTGCAGTGTGAAATTTGAATATTCAAGCCTTCTCTATCTGCTGTGGTTGATAGTAACTAGTGCCTAGTTGCATTAA
The DNA here is from genome assembly GCA_902168415.1 of Peromyscus melanophrys. Taxonomy (NCBI): domain Eukaryota; kingdom Metazoa; phylum Chordata; class Mammalia; order Rodentia; family Cricetidae; genus Peromyscus; species Peromyscus melanophrys. The sequence continues at coordinate 26,223 of CABHPR010140891.1, read as the reverse complement.
AAAAAAAACTTACAATAGAATGTCAATCTGGGCTCATCACTATAGCTTCAAGATTTCCCATGTCCATGGCCACCTTGGTTCTTTCCATATGAGACAGTACAGACACAGAGCATGCTTAATCTCTAAAAGTGCAATTGCACAACTCTTCTTCAGATATTTCTCAGACTTGAGTGTGTGTAAGAAAATAACTCCGGATGTTCCTTAAAATTCACAGTTCTGAGAGTCTCATTCAAAAAATAAGATTTTAGCACTTCTCCAAGGAGTCACAGAATCTGAAGATTTAAATATTTCTCAACATTTCTTCTGGGACATTTAGTGTATTAATTAACTAATTCTACTGAAATTTATTTTTACAGTACAACAATATTAGAAATGCCTGGAAAATTGTTTGAAAAGCAAATTTAAGAATTTGGGATGGGCCTGTTAAGGAACTTATCAGGGAATCTTTATGTATTCTAAACTTTCATAATTACACTTAAAAGGTAGAGAAATATATCTGTAGTAAAAACATCATTGGAAATTACATATAAATCTTCATATAATGTTTAACAAAATTTTGAATACTATTTGAGAGGGAAATGTTAACTATTCTGATTTAACCATTACACACAATATACAAGTGCCAAATAATGTCACTTTACATCGTAAGTTGGTATAATTAAATATTAATGAATTTGGAATACAGTAATGAATAAATTTGTTACAACATCTGATTTTCAATTCTGCAGTTTACTAGTTGCTAACTCAGCTTTTCATTTTGATTTTTCACAGATTTTAGTGATTGGATAAGAGTAAGCTACCCTTCCAGCTGCTGCTGGGTCATGGCAGTAGTAGGCACTCCAACTCCAGGCATTGAGTTTCAGTAGATTGTGACATAATCACATGTAGATATCCAGGGAAACATACATGATTATTACCCAATTCCTAAAGCCTATGCCAACATCAATAAGATTTTTGGTAAATAACAGCAATGAAATTTTGTCTATTATGTAAATGGTGTCTCAACCACTCAGTGCAGTGCCTTAGTTCTTGAGTAACTGCAGCAACAATTTGTCTAAAACAGGGTTTTCCACACTACTCACAAAGTCCCTTACTTTTACAATTTCACCGGGTAGCTGAAATTTTCCTGTGTCCACCCAGCTCCTGCAGCTGCTCAGACCCAAGTAAATACACAGAGATTTATATTACTTATAAACTGTATGGCCATGACAGGCTTCTTGCTATCTAGTTCTTATATCTTAAATTAACCCATTTCTATTAATCTATAAGTTGCCACGTGGCTTGTGGCTTACTGGAACTTTTACATCTTGCTTCCTCTGTGTCTGGCTGGCTACTCTTGACCCAGCCTTCCTGTTTCCAGAATTTTCCCCTCTGCTTGTCCCACCTATACTTCCTGCCTGGCTACTGGCCAATCAGCACTTTATTTATTAACCTATCAGAACAACACATTCACAGCATACAGAGTGATATCCACAGCATTATAGTCCACATTTTCTTCATGTATATTTCATTATAGTATATATAGTATTGTTTTTTAGTCTTTATGAAAAATTTCCAACACAATAGAAGTAGAAAACATTAATTCCTATGTACCACCACCCAGCTTCAGTAATTCTTTTAATGTATTACACCCTTTCCATCTTTTTCCTCCTTCTGATTCCCTCTTTGTTATTTAAAGTGGATCTAAGTTGCCAATGATTATTTCAGTAGTTCTGTATTATCTGTGAAACATAAGCTCTTCATAAAGCATATTCATGTATATAATCACACAACCATTATAATCAAGTTAATACTTGAAACTTGTGATGTCTGTCTTCCATTTCCTACTTTCTTCAGATATGTATGTTTTTATTAATTTAAAATAATATAAGATATGCATACTACTATTTAATGCCATACTCCATTTTATGTTGGCAAGCTTTCTTTCTTTTTTTTTTTCTCTCTCTCTCTCTCTGGCCTTCATGTTACTAATTAGTCAAGGAATTATTTTGCCTGTCCTGATTTTCTTCACATTCTGGATTGCAAATCCATGGTAGTATTCAGTGCTTTTCTTTCCCATCTCTATTTCCTAAAAAGCAGTAGTATAATATAAATGCTTAATCAGATCCATGTTTGTTTTATATGACAATGACGTTGAGTACTTACATCAGCAGATATGTATGCTTTTCAACAGCATTAACACTGTGAATGACTAATTTCTAAACACAATAACTAATCTGTGTCTTACTAATAATGATGTTCTTTCATTCCTCTTAATTTATTAGCAAGAATACTTGTATAAATCTCTCAGTGACCCCTGAGAGATTCTTTCATTACACAATGGAAAAGTTATTTAGCCATGATATAAAAATAAAAATGCATGATTTCCCCTATTTATTATCGATATATCCCCAATATATTATTGTAGGATAGTAAGTAGGTTCCCTAGCAAACACTATGATCTCCTTTTTAAAACATTCATTTCAGTTTATAACTGAATATTATTGTGGTTGTGTGTTATTTTAATTACTTTTCTATTGTTATCCTAAGAGACCATGTCCAAGGCAACTTAAGAGAGAAAGTGTTTACTTTAGAGCTCATGGTTTCAGGGAATTAGAGTCCATGACCATCATGTTGGGAGGCATGACAGCAGGTATAGAGCCATGGCACTGGAGTGGTAGCTGAGAGCTCACACCTGAGACACAACCATGAGACATACACAGAGAGAGAGAGAGAGAGAGAGAGAGAGAGAGAGAGAGAGAGAGAGAGAGAGAGAGAGAATGATTCCAGGGGTTCAAATGAACATATTCTGTGGTAGTGGCTGTTCTCTTTCCCTGAGTTTGTTGTGAAAAAGTCCCAAATTAGTGCTAGTGTTTTTGAATTTCTGATATTGTATTTTTCTTCTAAAAATTGTGAGGAACATTTAAATATTTAGATAACATCTGCTTTGAGAGTAGGATATATTCATCGGAAAGTATTGGGCCCATTGATTAAAGACTTTTGGTATCCTTTTGGGAATTACCCTACTCACTTTCCTTTTGGAGTTATCAATACTATGATTAAAGTAATTTGAGGAAGAAAGTGTTCATTTGGCTTACAGGTGATAGTGCAGCATCAAGGAAAGCCAAGGCAGAAGCTCAAATCTGGAACTGAAGCAGAGACTATGTAGGAATGTGCTTGCTGGCTTGCTAAGATTGCTTTTTACAACCGAGGAATCTCTACCCAGGTACAGCACCAACCACAGTAGCCCAGGGTCTTAACATCAATTTTTAATCAAGAAAACGCACCACAGAAATACTTACAGACAATCTAATGGAGGTAATTCCTCAATTGAGATTTCTTCTTCCCAGGTGACTCTAGTTTGTTTAAGTTGATAAAAACTAACCAGCCCAATTAACCATTTGTCAACCTGACATACAAATACATCAGTATGAAATCATAACATTTCATTTTTGCTTGTATCTGTGATCCTGGTTACTATCACAATATTACACAATATAAATTTAAAAGTTCCACAGTCTCTAAAAAGTTAAATCCTTAAAGTCCAAGTGCTCTTTAAAATTCCAACATTGCTTTAAAAGCCCACAGTCTCTAACTGTGGAATGATGTAAAATAATAAAAGTATATATATATATATTTACATAGTTCTTATTCTCAGAGGGAAAATAAGGGCAAAGTTACACTCAAATCACAGCAAAATCAAAATCTAGCAGTGTCAATAGATCAGTGCCTAATGTCTGGGGCTCACTCATGATCTTCTTGGATCCACAAAGGTGTAGATATCTCCTCTTCTTCAGCTTTACCATTGTTGTATGACAAAACTTTTCTTGGGGAGAGGATACAAGAATGTCTACTCATCCTACATAGGATGCCCTTGACCAACAAATGTATGGATACCATCAAATTTCAACTTGATAAACCAATGAGTTTTATTCTGATTACTTACATGAGGGAAGGTGAGGGATACTTACCTGTGGTGATGTTTTGTTTGTGCTGAAATGTGGTGATACTTTATTTGTATGTTAATAAATAAAGATTGCCTGAAGATCAGAGGAAATAGCAAGCAATTTTAAGTAAACACAAAATCAGGCTGTGGTAGCACACACCTTTAATTGGATCACTTGTCAGGTACAGGGTCTCTGTGTTTTAAGGCCATACTAGGGAACAGACCCAAGAGTGGTGACACATGCCGCTTTTAATCCTAGTACCAACCATAGAGACCTGGAGGTCTGTACAGACAGGCAGTGACAAGGAAGTAAAGTAGCTGGGCTAAGAGCCAATGAAAGGGCAGAAAAACAAGGCATATAAAGGCATGGGTAGACAGGAAGTAGCTCGTATTTGGAAGCTGCAGAGCTGGTGAGGTAAGGTTGGCTGGTGGCTATTCCTATTTCCCTGATCTCTAAGGCTTTCACCCCTATATTTGGCTCTGTGTTTTTTATTTAATAAGACAATTTAGAAATTCATCTACACTTACCAGAGCAGAAATGACTCAAAGACAGCTATATCACCCAAACCCACCTCAGCATGAGAGACAACTCACAAAAGCTGGGCATCTGGAGTACACGGCATAGCCCACAGGCAGCTTAACAAGTTGGAGACTGTCCGTTACAAATAACTCTCCTCTAAACTTCTTCCAAGCAGATAGGATGGTTTTTGAGTCTTCCAAGCAGCCAGTAGGGTCTGAGAGTGGTTTTTTTTTTTGTTGTTGTTGTTGGCATTGTTGTTTTGTTTTGTTTTATTCAGCTTGCTTATCTGAGAGCATCTCTCAGCATCTCTGTTGCTTTCTCTGGTTGGGAGGGGCCTAGTGAATCTTGTCAGTTTCAGAGAATTCCTGAAACTATTTTGAGTAGTTTTCTTCCATGCTTTAAGAGCAGACAGAATGTTTCAGTCTTGGAGGAAGTTGTTATACAACAGCCATGCAGTGTGTGCATAGCTTGTTTTGCAATCTAAGGACATATGCTTCTGTCTTTAGCAGTTGTCTTTTCATCCCGGCCTCTTTTACCTGCCTGAGTCTCTGCTGAATGTAAGGTTTTATCTTCAACAGTGGTCTCTCCTGTCTTCTCATCATGCCAAGCTTCAGATCCTCTCCATGACCCCCTCACTCCTAAGGCTTTCATGTTACTAAACTTGGCTGCTAGCTTGAGGCACAATCTTGCCCTCCTGTAGGACACAGTTTCTGTGGGATTTTCCTAAGGAAATGTAACCAAATGATTTTACTTTAAAGATGCTAGTTTCTTATTAACCATAGCTAATTTCTCAGCCTCATATAACCAGTGTCTCAGTGAAGCAGAAGTTTCAGTTATACAAGTTTTAATCCAAAGTATTATATAAATTATCTTGCTAGAATCTTTGAATCCTATTGAAACCTCATGAGTCAGAACTTCATTGTCTGCACCTCTTTCGATATTCCTGTCTTCTAAGCCCCCAGAACATCTCACTTAGCTTTGAACACTCAGTTTATTTCTCATGCCAAAGTCCCCAAATTCTTCCCCAGTTCTCTACAAAATAACATGGTCTGAGCCATCACAGCAACATCCCCCTATCTGGTACCAATTTTTGTCCTACTTACTTTCCTATTGGTGTGATAAACAACATGTCCAAAAGCCACTTAGGAAGGAAAAGGTTCATTTGGCATATAGGTTGCAGTTCATCACCCAGGGAAACTAAGGTTGTAACTCAAGTAGGAACCAGGCAATAGTAACTGAAACAGAGATCATAGTTCAACACTGCTTACTGACTTGCTACTCAGTGACTTGCTCAGCTTATATTCTTATATAACCCAGGACCACTTATCCAGGGATGGCAGTACCAATAGTGGGCTATGTCCTGTCACATCAATGGTTAGTCAAAAGATGCCACACAGACATGCCCACAGGCACCTATTCTAAAATGACTCTAGTTTACGTCAAGTTAACAAAAGCTAAACAGCACAGAAGGCCATTAAAATGTTTTACTTTCAGTATTCAAAAACTGTTATTCTTTACAGTATATTATGTTCACAGCATAACTGATAAAAGTACATTTATGTGAAAGGTGGATGAAGCCCTGATTGTGTGAAGTTATGAATTAGCTTGTGCTGTTGTCATGGTTATGGCCATGTCAGGAATTCCAATGCCTCAGACCCATGGGAGTGGCAAAGTGTTCCTCAGGTAAGTTCAGAGTGATTGAATAGCCTTCCTAGAGGATCAGAGTGAGAATGTTGATTGAAGAAAATGTCCACTATGGTTCATTCCCTCTGAATATTTACAGCATAAATACTGTTACCTATGAAGTACTGCTTCTATCAAGATTAGCTAACCTACCTACTTAATTCAGCCATGTAGCATAAACCCTGACTCCTTGATTAAGCTGTATGCATTAATACTATCTCCCTATTCAAGTGCATATAATAAACTTGCTGAACCACCAGGGTGCTGAGACTTCTCCATCGCACACCCAGGGTCATCCTATTCCAGCTTATCTGTCTCTATGTATGTGTGTTGTCCTTTCTTCATTCCCTTGCAGTTGCTAGTCAGTTGAAGTCTCTGGAGCCATGCAAAGATGTAGTATAACCCCCTCATTACTTTTCTACACAGTGATTCTTTTGTTATAATTCATTAACCTACTTTGAGCCCTCTTTATGCCATAAGTCCATTATCTATAAAAGGGTTGATTGATTCTATTATACATACTTTGCTTTTGGACAAGTGTATAATAATATATATTCAACACTGTAGTTTATAGAATAGTTTCTTTTAAAAGTCAGAAAAAACAGCTCTAAGAGTTGAAAATGAATTTTGACATACATGAGATTTTATTATTTTTTTCTTAAATAGAAAGCACATTAATGTCCTGAAAGTTATATTCAGAGCTAGAATTGCCACTTAGTTGTAGAGTGATTATTTAGCATATATGAGGCCATGAATTATATTCTAAACCCAGGAAAAAGAAAGTTGTATTGAAAAAAAGTTTAATATTGATATTATAGAAGAAATGGCCCTCAGAGAACAAGATTTCCAGGGCCCATCTAAACCATAAGATAGCCTTTATAGCTTTGTTCACCCCAATAATCATTGCTATGTATTCTCATTTCACTAAGTTATTTAATGATGAGCTTAGAATACACTTTTCCCATTTGCTTTCTGTGTGACATTAAATTATCCAGACTATGATTTCAGCAGTAAACGTTTAGCATCAATAGGATCTCCCTAAGTTGGTCCTCTTGTAGGCAATCAGCTTAACCATCTATGTTCACTGTCTTGGGGAAGGGAAGAAATGCCATAAATAAAAGTAAATATGATCAATTTTGTTTTGTTTATACAAGGAGAAATCTTAGGTTCTAGATGAATTGAAACATTCAATGTTTTTCTACCATTGTAAGCAAAGTTATGAGGAATGAAACGAAACATATTCTATTGGTTCTGAAAAATTTTGAATTCCTACCTATTTCCTTTCAGCAACTCTTGGGAAATATCAATTTAATCTCTCTTGCAGTCCCATTGTTGGTCCTGACCCCAGTTCTTTGGGTAGCTGTTGCCTTGCTTGCTGACCTTGATCAGATGTCCTCCCTGTGCTAATTCCCTGCCAGTTTCCTTCCTCCTAAACAGCTTACCAGAGAGGTTCCTTGTTTGTGTATCCTGCATATTGGTGTATGCAAGAATGTAAAACATCTGTAGCTAACTTCTGCCCTCTGGGGTTCTCCCACTGTGCTGTAAGCCTATGTTTAAGGCCTCTTCCCTCCTTTAATAAATGACATTCTACTGAGATGAATGACCCACTGTCTTGTCTCTGGTTTTAATCCTCAGCCCCTTGCTGGGACATGGTGAATGGGTAGTAGTGAGGGCCCTACAAGTGGATGTCCCACTGAGATCTGAGAAAGAAGGGATTCACTGAAGGACACCCAAAGAAAGGCTGGCCAGCATTTTAAAAGAAGGTAAGAGTGGGTGAATTGTTATGGGTGCAGCTGGTTCGCAGTCGCTCCTGGAGGAACAGTTAATTGGACTGCTGAAGCAACAGGGCACCACCATTAAGAGCAGGATGGCTAAAGATTTCATTCGGATCCTCCAGAATGTTAGTCCCTGGTTTCTGGTCTCTGGGGGATTTAATATAACAGGTTGGGAACAGATTAAGACTGACTTACAACAATGCTTGCATAAAGAACAGCCTGATTCCATACCCTTAGCTACTTTCTCTTTGTGACACTTGGTTAAAGATGCAATGCTTAGTAATAATGTCAAAGTTCAAGAACAATTAACTGAAGCTAAAGCTGTGTTGGAAGTGGCTTGGGTAGAGGACGTTTTCAGATCCCTTCAAACTTCTGATGTTTCTGACTCTGCAGAGTCATCTTCAGAGGTTGATGATGTAGAAGTCAGATTAGAAAAGGATACTAGATGCTTAAGAGGGAAATTATAGAATATTTCTTACAAGGATAAACCTCCAGCCCATAACCCTGACTTTTGCGGCATGGAGGTCCTTCCTTCCATACCCATAGAGGGGTTAACGGGGGAGTTGCTTTCCCAGTTATAGAAACTCAAAATGCTCCAGGGTTAGAGGCAAAGGGAACACAAGCCCCTAGATTTTAAAAGCATCAAACAGCTTAAGGAAGCTGTAATGTCATATGGGCCCCATGCCCCTTTTACCACAGCTATACTTGAATCTTTTTCTGCCTTAAATTGTACCCCTAGCAATTGGATGCAGCTGTGTCATGTGGCTCTCTCTCTGGGGGAGGAGGGTATTTAATTTGGAGAAGTGAATTTCAAGAACATTGTCAAACTACAGCTAATAGGAATTCTACTGTGAGCTTTCCATCTTGCAACTTGAGATGCTGATGGTACAGGGCAGTATGCCACTTTACAAGCACAGATTTTGTATGATCCCACAGTTTATGCACAGATTAGTGTAGCTGCTACTAGAGCATGGAAAGGGATGCCTAATAAACCTGCTGGTGAACAAGTATCTAAAGTCATTCAGGGGCCATCAGAACCATTTGCAGAATTTGTAGATTGTCTGCTTCAATTAGCAGGTAGTATTTAGGGATGCTGATCAAGCCATGCCTATAGTAAAGCAATTGGACTTTGAAAATGCCAATAAATATTGAGAGGAGGTCATTAGGCCCCATAAAAATAAGAGCTTAAATGATTATCTTAAGATATGTAGAGATATAGATGGGCATCACATCATGGGACAGGTAATAGCTTCAGCCATGAGGGAGAAATATTCTGGAGGAACCCACCAAAAAACCTGTTTTGGATGTGTCCAGCAAGGTCATTTTAAGAAAAATTTTTCTCAAGCTCAAGCAGTGGCAAAGACACTGGGACTTTGCCCCCGATGTCAAAAGGGCTGTCACTGGAGTAATGAGTGCCGATTTAAGGTTGATGCTCAGGGAAATCCTTTACCGCCTTTGTGAAACAGGCAGCGAGCCACTCTGAACACCCCCACAGCCAGGTGTACAGAGCCCTGGATACATCTGTCCCAACCCCAGTTTCCCACCATCCTATCCAGTTAGTTCCTTGCAGAAATCCCTTTCTGTCCAAGACCTTATCAGAGGCACCCCCAGAAGTATAGGATTGGACCTCTGTGCCTCTGCCAGAGAAGTACTAACACCTCAGATGGGCCCCCAGGCTCTCAGTAATGGAGTCATGGGTCCACTACCTGCAGGATCTTTAGGAGTGATTCTGGGCAGGAACAGTGCTCTTATGCATGGTATTAGAGTAATTCCAGGAGTGATAGATGAAAACTCTGAAGGAGAAATAAGAATCATGGTTAAGGCTGGTAAGTGGGTGACAGTTATTCCCCAGGGTGCTTGCATAGCACAATTGCTTTCGATGCCTCGCTTTCAAACTAATAATCCTTTTCTTAAATCACATAGAGGTTAGGGTGGATTTGGCTCTATGGGCCCTCTAGCCTGTTGGGTTTCCACCTTAGAACAAAAACCCATGCTAAAAAATAATGATCACAATTTTCAAGGTCTTTTAGATAGCGGTGCTGACACTTCAGTTATCTCTATAAAACATTGGCCCAAAGCATGGCCCCTTAAAGATTCCACCTCTAACCTACAGGGTATCGGCACAGCTCAGATGCCATTACAGAGCAGGCTATTCTTAAATTGGAAGGATAAGGAAGGTCATGCAGGAACTTTTCAACCCTTTGTGCTACCTAATATTCCAGTGAATTTATGGGGATGGGATGTGTGAGAAGGTATGGGAGCAGTGCTGTACACAGCCTGTACAACAGATGCTGAAGAATCAGGGCTACTGCCCAGACAGAGGCTTAGGAAAAATACTGCAAGGAGATCCACTACCTGTAGCAGACAAAAGCTGTGTTACTAGATGTTCTGGAGATACTAGAGGATTAGGGTTTTTTTCCATAGGGGTCACTGTACAGCAGCCTTTGATAATACAACCAATAAAAATCACTTGGAAAAGTGATGACCCTGTATGGGTGGAACAGTGGCCTCTTACTAAAGAAAAATTAGAGGCTGTGAATGCATTAGTCAAGGAACAGTTAGATGCTAGACATATCATTCCTTCCACTTCACCCTGGAACACAACTATATTTGTTATTAAAAAGAAGTCAGGAAAATGGAGGCTATTATAAGATTTTAGAGCTGTAAATAAAACCATGCTTCTCATGGGAGCAACACAGCCTGGTTTGCCTGGCCCTGTGGCAATTCCTAAACATTGGCATTTAATTGTGATTGACTTGAGGGATTGTTTCTACACCATTCCTTTACATCCCGAGGACAGTTCTCATTTTGCTTTTAGTGTTCCATCAGAAAATCTCAAAAAACCGTATCAGGGATATCAGTGGGTGGTTTTGCCCCAAGGAATGACCAATAGCCCTACTATATATCAAATTTATGTGTCTTTGGCCATAGCTCCAATTCAAAAAGCTTTTCCAGATGTTTATATAATTCACTATATGGACGATATTTTATTGGCTGCTGAAGGCAAAAAAACTTGTTTTTGATGCCTTTTCTAAACTACAAGAGGTTCTTAGCCTGGCTGATTTACAAGTAGCCCCATAAAAGGTACAGGTATCCTTTCCCTATCATTATTTAGGTCATGAATTGTTACACACAGGCATACGTCCACAAAAGATTACTCTGCTTACAGATCAGCTACGCACGCTTAATGATTTCCAAGCCTTTCTGGGAGATATTCAGTGGCTTTGGCCCACTTTAAAGATTCCAACAGGTCAACTTTGTCCTTTGTATGATGTCTTAAAGGGCTACCCTGATCCTTTATCTCCCTGTGAATTAACAGCTGAAGGGCGTACAGCCCTACAACATGTGCTAGAGGCCGTGGAGCAGGCTCATGTGCAATATATAGATCTTTCTTCTCCCTTATTGTATTTGATATTTTTTTTTCTCATTCACCTACTGGAGTGTTTTGGCAAACAGGTCCTATTTTATGGGTACATTCCCCAGCATCTCCAGGGAAAACCATTACACCTTATCCTCAGTCTGTTTCTCAGATTATATTTAAGGCAATCAAGATTAGTGTTCAAACTTTTGGTATGGAACCAGATACTGTGGTGACTCCATATACCCAGTCCCAAATAGCATGGTTGCAAGCTAATGATAATGATTGGACCATATTAACATGCTCCATGCACCGTCAGTTTGATACTCACTACCCCTCCAATGATGTGTGTCAATTTTTTAAATTGCATCCTGTTATGTTTCCAGAGATAGTACAGATGACTCCTATTCCTCAGGCCCATGTGGTATTTACTGATGGCACTTCATGTGGTTTTGCTGTGGTAGTTTCTGGTAACATAGTGAAGAAAATGAAAGTCCAGGGTACTTCTGCCCAGATGGCAGAGGTACAGGCACTGTTGCTTGCTTTACAGATGTTTTCTGATGAACTTGTAAACATTTATACTGATAGCCAATATATGGCACATGCCATTGTGACTTTGGAGACAACAGCCTACATACCATCCATCTCTCCCATTCATGAATATTTATTACAAGTGCAAGGACCCATTTGGTCCTGCTCACATAACCTTTATGTGGGCCATCTTAGAGCTCATACTCTATTACCTGGACTTCTAAGCAAAAGTAATCAGAGGGCTGATGCCATTACTCGTAAGGCTGTCACATTAATTTGTTCCGCCTTTGAAAGGGCTACTCAGTTGCATCAATGTTATCATCTTAATGCTGGATCTCTCTGTCATCATATGGGCATAACCTGGGAACCAGCCATCCAGATAGTTAAATCATGTCCTATTTGTGTTGAATTTTTACCTGTTCCTCATTTGGGAGTTAATTCCCGGAGGACTTTTACCTAATCATGTGTGGCAAATGGACGTCCTTGGGAAAATTACAATATGTCCATGTATCTATCGATACATATTCCTCTCTAATTTTTGCCTCTGCCCATTCAGGTGAGAAGGTTAAGGATGTAAAGAATCATTGTCTTCATGCTTTTGCTTATATGGGAGTGCCAAAATACATAAAGATTGATAATGGTCCCACCTACAGCAGTACAGGGTTTCCAAAATTCTGCCAAGATTTTTCTATTGTTAACAAGACTAGTATTCCCTATAATCCTCAAGGACAGGCTATAGTAGAACACTGCCATTGTACCTTAAAAACATACTTTGCTAAAGTAAAAAGGGGAGAGCTAGGGGCTCATCTTTCCTCTCCACATTCTATTCTTTCCCTTGTTTTATATATTTTGAACTTTTTTATTGGTGGATTCTGCTGGAATATCCGCTGCAGATAAGCACTGGAGGGCTCCTGTTGCAAATCATCCTGTGGTGGAATGGAAGGATCTTTCTACTGGCACTTGGGGGGGACCCGATCTGGTGCTTGTGTGGGCCTGGGTGTTTGTTTGTGTCTTTCTGCAGGACAATGAGGTTCCTCTTTGGGTTCCCAAGCACTGTGTGTGCCCTGTGGCTACTGCTGAATCCCAACATGGCAGAGACCCATTGGGCCTTTGTGAAAAACTCTCCCCTTCTGATGCCAGTGGGGATTGAGAGCCCAATAAGGCCGGCCTTGGCAAGCATTAACATAAGCCTAGGAACTGTAGTCATGCAGTTGGATTCTTCAGAAGGTAATGAATGGTAACTGCTTTTTTAAGAATGTTTGAGAATGTGTCACCTAGGCACCTTGGAGATGTCAAGGGTAACCCTGACATTTGGTAGTATGGTCACTGACCTCCATTTGTTAACAGTACCATGCCAGCTAAGTCTTTTCATTTTCGCAATCCTCTTCAAGCTGGTGTAGTAACCTACCTTTTCAAGAATGGCTCTGTGCAACATTTATGGCCTGCTGAAATTCATCTAGCCTTCTGAAGAAATCTTAAAATTTGTGAGCCTGAAATGTAGCCATTATGAGACCATTAGTTCTGCTTCTTGTGTGCTGTCTCTGTTTTTCTTTGTGGTTCTTAATTGTTCTTTACAGAACTGCCAGCTTAAGTCATGCTGGGATCAAGAAAAATGGGCCTTGGAGGTTCGTGTTCCTGGAGCGGTGTCCATGCTAGTGGACCATGGCAGTAAGACACAGATGGTGCTCACATGCTCCAGAAGAGAATTTGACTTCACTGCGGCTGTTGTTGCTACTACAGTGGTAGTGGCCACCACTGCTACTGTTTCTGGGATTGCTATTTCATAGTTGGTTACTACAGCTAGTACAGTGGAGACCCTGGCAGCAAAAGTAGCTACCACAGTTAATTACTCCTTCATTCTATTGGGTATGATAAATTTAATTCAGCAGTAATATACATTTTGATTGGCTTTGAAAGTTATAAAATTGGTAAAACATAAGTTCCACTTACTTTTGGGATACCATTTTACAAGGACTCCAATTTGCAGTAAGGCTCATTAAGGAAGGGAATGGCTCAATTGCCCTTAGCCTACTGGCTATAGGTGGGTTAGGACTTCTGTTGGTCTCTTCAGTGTCCAATGCACAGATTGCAAGCCCAGCGCCACTTTGAGATCTTTGGCAGCAGTTAACCCTACAGCTCACACACATGGTTGAGCCTGTATGATAATGAGTATTCAATGATAGGTAATTCCTGGGGGGCATCCACTGACCTAAGACAGAGAGCCTGTATGGCCTGGACAGGTGTCTTGATGACAGGTAAGGTGATATGCTGACATCCCATGTAACCTAAGACAGAAGCTCATTTTTCTTTTTAGTAAGGGGGGAATTTGTTGGGCCCTGAACCCCATTCCTTGGGTAGCTGTTGCCTTACTTGCTGACCTTGATCAGATGTCCTCCCTATGCTAATTCCCTTCCAGTTTCCTTCCTCCTAAACAGCTTACCAGAGGTTCCTTGTTTGTGTATCCTGCATATTGGTATATGCAAGAATGTAAAACATCTGTAGCTAACTTCCACCCTCCAGTGTTCTCCCACTGTGCTGTAAGCCTGTATTTAAGGCCTCTTCCCTCCTTCAATAAATGACATTCTACTGAGATGAATGACCCACTGTCTTGTCTCTGTTTTAATCCTCAGCCCCTTGCTGGGACATGGTGAATGGGTAGTAGCGCAGGTGCTACACCCATCTTTTCCTTAATATCATGTACAAACAGTCATATAGTATCCAACCTGAGGTAAATGCCTTTTGCCACTCGATATAGTGCTTTGTGTGCATCAAATAACATTTCCCTGGATTATGGTTGTATAGTACTCTATTTATACATGTGCAATGCTTCTATTTATCTTCATTTACTAAACTCAACATATAATTAATTTTTAGTATTTTTGACTCCTATGAATAAAGCTGTCAGGTACAGTAATTTACAAAGTATTTTTGTGTGTGAGCACATGTTTTTGTATTCCTAGGAAAACATTATAACTCAGGAATAAGATTTGAGGATTTTATAAAATGAATATATTCAATTTTACAGTATAATGATGAAAAACAGTTTTGTTAAAATTTGCCAGTGACTTTTGTATTTCTTTTAGGGCTCTTAGTTTTCAGAATTCTTTGCTTAAAGTTTCCTTGAAGTTTTGTTTTTGTTGTTGTTACTGGTTGTGATAGTTCTTTGTTTTGTTTCTAATTTTGGTATAAAAATAATGCTTTCCAGAAATGGTTGTTGAAGGCCGGGCAGTGGTGGCCCACGCCTTTAATCCCAGCACTCGGGAGGCAGAGCCAGGCGGATCTCTGTGAGTTCGAGGCCAGCCTGGTCTACAGAGCTACTTCCAGGAAAGGCGCAAAGCTACACAGAGAAACCCTGTCTCAAAAAAACAAAACAAAACAAAAAAAAAAACAAAACAAAACCAAAAAACAAAACAGAAATGGTTGTTGCTGTTTCTGACTCTACTATTTTGTGGAATACTGTGAAATCAGATTCATTATTTAATGGCTCCTCCATCTATTATTTGACCTCTGGAAACCTTGGCACATATTTTATTAAATTATTAATTTTTATCAAACGAATTCACTTGATGACAGTTGCAAAAGTATGTACGCATAAGTGCTTTGGGCATTCCCATAGAATCCCTAGAAAATGAATGTGCGTAGGGATCACACCTATGCTATTTCTTCATGATTTGAGTCTTTTAGTTTGTTTCACTATATTGAAATATACGCATGAACCTTAGAAAATCTAATAAGATGAGAACAAATTATTTTTGTTTTATTTAGGAACTTGTAAATAAACTAGATTTATTTTTACTGATGTTTTTCTTTTATAATTGCTTTCAATTATGTTTTTTCATGTTTCTTTATCATTTCTTTCTTAATTTAATTTGTTTTTGAAACTAAGTTCTTAAAGTAGAAGCTTAGGTTGTTGAACTCAGGTCCTCATTGAACTCTAATGTAGGAATTTGGTTAAAAATAATCAGTCATATTCACTTTTTCATCATAATTTTATTATCAGTCAGCTCAAAATATTTCCTAATTCTCCTGGAAAATATCGGAGACTTTCCTTTCATCCTTATTTCTTTACTTTTTATTTAATTTTGTGGTGATTAGGGAATGTTTTTAAGATTTAACTTTTCAAGTGTAATAATATCTGTTTGGTCAGCCAAGAACTGTCATATCCTGAAGAATATTTTAAGTGGACTTAATAGCAATATGTATCCAAGTATGTTCTGGATACATATTGCTTTTAAACTCCAGTCTATTATTATAAAATAATTATAATAACATGTTACTATATATTATAGTTGCATCTAGGTGATTGATGCCATTATTTAAATTTCCTATATTGGTACTAAATTTTCTACGCTAATTATATCACTAAAAGTTGGATATTGATATAATTATGGTTTCATCTTTTTCACTTCATGTATATTGCTCCTATTGTTTGTCAGGACTGCTATATTAATGTGTTACAGATAGATAGTAAAGAATGGAAATTAACTTTCCCAGAGTTTCAGAAGCCAAAATTGTATGTTGAAGTTATTACAGAGTTGTTCGTGCTGAGGTTGTCTCTTTGGTTTACATATTACCATCTGCCCTGTCTTCACATGATCTTCTTTCTGTGTGCTACTACATCCCAAACCCTCATCTTGGGAGGATTACAATCATAGTAGATTGGATCTCAACCTCACCTCAATGATCTCATTCAGTCTTACTGCTTGAAAATGTGAATTGTTTGGCTTCCATCAGGTAATTAACTATGACCAATAGTGATTCATACAATGTAACAGAAATGGCACCTTAATAAACTTGGAAATATATTTCAATTTAACATAAAAAGATGAGACCTACTTAAGAGAATTTAAAATTATTTAACACCACATTTTTTTAATTTGATTTTAATTTTTTGTAGTACCTTTCGTGCTGTGTACATAATAGATGCTGAATAAATACTGTTTTACAAACTTTTGAAAATGATTTAGTTAATATGATTAAACTTTTTTATTTTATTTTATAATTTAATTTAATTTTACATATCAGCCATGGGTTCCCCTGTCCTCCCTCCTCCCGCCCCCCCTCCCCCCACCCCACCACACATTCCCATCTCCTACAGGGCAAAGACTCCCCTGGGGATTCAGCTCAACATGGTAGATTCAGTCCAGGCAAGTCCAGTCCCCTCCTCCCAGGCTGAGCCAAGTGTCCCTGCATAGGCCCCAGGTTCCAAACAGCCAGCTCATGCACTAAGGACAGGTCCTGGTCCCACTGCCTGGGGGCCTCCCAAACAGTCCAGGCTAATCAACTGTCTCACTTATCCAGAGGACCTGATGCAGTTGGTTCATAGTTTATGTGTTTCCACTAGTTTGGCTATTTTTCCCTGGGCTTTTTCCAATCTTGGTCTCAACAATTCTCAATCAAACAATCCCTCCTCTTTCTTACCGATTGGACTCCTGGAGCTCCACCTGGGGCCTGGCCGTCGATCTCTGCATCTGCTTCCATCAGTCATTGGATGAGAGTTCTAGCACGACAGTTAGGTTAACATCACATTTTATAAATAATTTGACAATATTACTATTTTCCTGTAGTAACTAGTAAGAAAGCATGAAATGAACTTTCCTTTTAGTACATTTTGGAAAGTGTTTCAAAAACACTACAGTAATTTATATGCCATTTTTATGCATTTGTGATTTTTTTCTGAGTGATTTATAGATGCTATAGCATTTGTTACATGTCACATTTTGAGGATGTTATGAACTAAATATTATTGTTTCCAATTAATAAATTATGATAGAGCTTTTAATTATGAAGCTGTGGTTCCAAGACTATTCACTCTCTCCATCATCTCTAGCATGGGAAGCAGCCCATCAGGTGTTCTTTTCCAGTAGCTGGTGTCACATTATTTTCTCATAAATTCAAATTCCAGTGCCAGAATCTATCTCTTATTCACATGTGCTCTGCTAGTGGAGTTTTGACTCTGTCTTGTCCATATCCTTTCATTATCAACTGACTCTGATTTTAAATTAATTCTTTGGTTTTCAAATGAGTGTGTTACTAAAACAAAAGTATAAGATTGGATACTTTGCAACCCCTACCTTAGCCCTGCTTCACCCTCTTTTGAACAAATGACCTTGCCTTGTTGAGATAAGTAGAGTTGCTGTGGTTACAATTACAAAAAGAACATAAGAAGTATAAGTAATTAAAATGAGCATCCAAAGAAAAAGAGGATTAGGAGAAAGCAATTGATAGATTGGACCCATCCTACCTATAGGACTCGACAAAGTTTGAAGGGGAAAGAAATTTAATAGGAGCAGAAAGGCATATGATTACCCAATAATTATTTTATTGTGTTTTTTTGTTACCTCTTAGAAACCTGTTCTTCTCTAATGAGAGACAAAAAGGGAGTGGATCCTGATGGGAGGGGAGGTGGGAAGCAACTAGAGGGAGGAGAATCTGTAATCAGGATATATTATATGAGAAAATAATCTATTTTTCATGAAAGGGAGAAAATAAAATGAAATAAAATAAAATAATAAAAAATTCAAAGAATTTCCAAGCATGCCTTTTCTAAAAAGTGAAATATTATAGGATATGTTGAAACAGTATAAAATGGTGCCTCATAAAAACATATGATTATAGCTTTGTAAATTGCTATGCTTATACTACATACTTATGTGCCTATCTACACTAAACTGTTGTAAAAAACCATTAGCAAAGCTGAGAATAATCAGCAGAATACATTTAACCAGATCTAATTAAGCCATTCAACAATGGTTAACTTGGATAAAATTAATTTATCTACTCCTCCATTCTAAAATACATTAGGTATCTTCTATATTGTGGCATGTAGAAGACAAACCAGGTATAAAACATCTTCATTACTTGAATATATAATTTTAAAAATGTCAAAGTCATATCAGAATTCTATGCAGATTCATTCTCCAGTTCATGCTAGAATGAGGACAGCTTTCTGCTACAGAGGCTGTTGACTTTTCAGATAGCTGTCAAAGTGGTGCATAAATTAAAGAAATGAGCAGAGGAAAACTAGTAATAAACTTGGGTGTTCATATCAAAAAGAAAACCAACCAAATATCTGTGGTAAAGAAGACATATTAACTGAGCATTGGACTAACAGTTGACTCAATTGCAGGATGAAACATCTAAGAGATGGGAACCTTTTAGCTTGACCCTCTTTTCTTGCTGTAGTATCTTTGATATTTGGAATAGAACCTTAGTTCTTTTTTCTACTTCTAATAAATATAGTTATGCAAGAACTCATCTGTTTCCTTCAAATAGACATCCTTACTCTTATGTGTGGAATGAGGTTATACAAGTCAATGGGCTTGTGGTTTCTTGCCCCAGGGATACAATCATAAGAGGAAGGTCAACACCAGAAGAACAAATGAAGAACTCACGTTGCTGGAGCTTCAGGAAGACAACTAGTTTCAATCATCATTATTTTGAAAGTGAGCAGGTATGTTCATTTATAGTATTCACTTAATAGGGATAACTAAAGTGGATAGTATACAGAAAAGATAAAGAGTTTGAAGTGTCTCCCACAACATCATATGTTTGGACACTGGTCTCTAGCTCATGATGCTGAATTATGGAAACTTTCGACAGAAAACCCAGCTGGATTCAGTGGGCCATTTAGGGATGGGCTTTGGGGGTTATAGCTCACTCCTCAATAATATTCTCTGTCTCCCCCCTTCTCTGTCACTCACTCTGTATCTCTCCCTGTCTCCCTGTCTCTCTGTCTCTCTCTGCATCATAGTCTCTCTGTCTGTTTCTCTCTCTCTCTCTGCTCCTTATTAGTAGTTTCTAACAAGCAAATGAATCATGTTCCTACTAACGTGGATCTACCCACCACTATGCCTTCCTCACTGTTATAGACCTTAAACCCCCAAATAACAAACAAAATTAAATAATTTTTCCCTTAATCTCCTTCATTTAAGTATTTTATCAGTGTATGAGATAAGTAGCTAATACAGAAAATTAGTACTGGAAATGAGATAGTGCTTTGACAGACCTGCCCACAAGTTGCATAAATTGTTGGAATTGGTTTTTTAGGAAGACTGTTCAAGAGTCTTGAGTTTCAGAATTACAAAGACCTAGAATTCTGGAAGCAGAGCCATTCTGGTGGGAATCTGGAAGGCCAAGATTCCTACAGTTATGTTTGTATCAAAAGGCTGATTTAGAGCTGGAAATGATGGCACACACCTTTAATGCAAGTACTACGATGGCAGAGGCATGCAAATCCATGAGTTTTGTGGTATTGGTTGTTACTGCTCTTTGTTGGGGGCCCACCACCCAGGTCCCAAATAAATCATACACTGATGCTTATTCTTAATTATAAATGCCTGACCTTAACTTGGCTTGTTTTGTGTCAGCTTTTTTTTTAATCTTTAAATTATCCCAACTATCTTTTGCCTTTGAGCTTTTACCTTTCTCTATTTCTGTATGCCTTTTCTTTTCTTCTTACTCTGTGTCTGGCCTGGTAGCTGGGTGGCTGGCGCCTGGAGTCCTCCTCCCCTTGTTCTCTTACTCCTTCTTGTTTTCCTCCCAGAATTCTCCTATTTATTCTCTCTGCCTGACAGCCCTGCCTATGCTTTCTTCTGCCTCGATATTGGCCATTCAGCTTTTTATTAGACCATCAGGTTCTTTAGACAGGCACAGTAACACAGCTTCACAGAGTTAAACAAATGCAGCATAAACAAATGCAACACATCTTCATGTCATTAAACAAATGTTCCACAGCACAAACAAATGTAACACATCTTAAAATAATATTCTGCAACAGTTTTTAGGCCAGCCTTGTCTACAGAGCAAATTGTAGGACATCCTGAGCTACACTGAGAACACTGAGAAACCCTGTCTTGTAAAACAAAACAAAACAAAACAAAACAAAACAAAACAAAACAAAACAAAACAAAACAAAGCAAAAAAGGTTGTTGTGCTGTTGTGGTGGTTTGAAAGAAAGGAAGTTGTTGCTGAAAGTTTTTCTGTGTCTTGCCCAGTTTGTAGTCGCTCAGACTCAAGTAAACATACAGAGGCTTATATTAATTAAAACTGCTCGGCCATTAGCTCAGGCCTACCACTGACTAGCTCTTATATTTAAACTCAGCCCATTTCTGTTAATCTATATGTCACCATGTGTTCTGTGGCTTTACCTGTGTGCCATTACATGCTGCTCCCTGGATGGTGGGCTGGCTTCTGCTAACTCAGCCTTCCTCTTCCAAGAATTCTCCTTGTCTGCTTATCCCGCCTGTACTTCCTGCCTGGCTACTGGCCAATCAACATTTTACTTAGCAACCAATCAGAGCAACACATATTCACAGCATACAGAACATCCCACAGCAGGGAATGGCACTATTAGAAAGTGTGACTTGATTGGAATAGATGTGACCTTGTTGCAAGAAGTGTGTCATTATGGAGGTGGGCCATTGACCTCTTGTATGCTCAAGCTATTCCCAGTGAGACAGTATACTTCTCATTGCCTGCATATTAATATGTAGCTGCTCCATCTCTAGTACCATATCTGCCTGCATGCCACCGTGTCCCACCATGATAATGGACTGAGCCTCTGAATCTGTAATGAGCCATCCCAATTGAATATTTTCCTTTGTAAAAGTTGATTTGGCCATGATGTCTCTCATAGCAGTAGAAACAATAGAATAGAAATAATAGAAACAGTACCTTTAACAAGAAACCAAGCACTTAATATAAGGGCAAGAGGAATAGTGCACCAAAGTAAGACTTCATCCATTTAAGTTTCCAGTATATAAAACTAAAGTCTCTCTCTCTTTTTTTTTTTTTCAAGACAGGGTTTCTCTGTGTAGCTTTGCACCTTTCCTGGAACTCACTTTGTAGCCCAGGCTGGATTTGAACTTACAGAGATCCGCCTGGCTCTGCCTCCCGAGTGCTGGGATTAAAGTCGTGCGCCACCACCGCCCGGCCTAAAGTCTCATTTTAAAAGAGTTCATTTTACCAGAGACAAAATGAATAAGACCTGTAAAAGCTCAAGCAAGACAAAATTACACCATAGAGAGAGAAGGTAGATATTAAGTTAATTGATAACTGCTGGAGGTAGATAGTCACTTTTCTTTAAGAGTATACCCTCTGGTGGGATGACCAACTTCCAGTAAAGGCCAAATATCCAAGATAAATGGATCTGATGTGTTTTTATAAAGGAAGGCATGGTTTGGTGAGTTTTAAAGCATAGATGAATATTTTAAGTGTGAAAGTAAAGGTGAATATGAACAAAATATTGTGCAAAATTCGCAACTAATAAAAATGAAAAGTACTTAAAAATAAATGTAATAAAGTGTGTCTGAACTGGATGCTGCTCTATGGATTCTCTTCATGAAGAATAGCATTTAAAGAAATGTTTTCCCAAATTCAGCCATGTTGCCACTTGTCTGCTATACCCATGGTCTGGGAACTCAGTTGTATCACAGACTGGTAAGAAAACTTGGCAGAACTGTCTACTTACTGCTGTTTTTTGAGGCATGAAGAATGCAGGATTTATATGCTTATTGAGACTTTTAAGATTTCAAAATACTGGCTACATTTGTACACTGAATTCTCTGGAGGCCATGCCTGAAACTGTGAATGTAAAGACTAAGTGATGGTGGAGACTCCAAGATGGTGTCAATGTCAGTAACATTTGATATCTGCTGAGGAAAGCTGACAGCATTGAATGAAGGCAACTTAAAAGAAGGGTGATACATTACTTAGCTATCAGGGCTGGAGGAAAAAGGCTTTCAAAGTCTGTTGGATCCCATGTCATACCACTATTTGCTTCAGATGCTTTGGTGTTTGGTGTTTGCCTTGCTGGATTTGTCTTTTTGGTTTAATCTTTCTTGGCTGTTCTCTGATTCTTCATTTTTGGAATGTGAGCATTATGTATCAAGCATATAGCTTGTTTTTTTTTCTATTATTTTACAAAGGCTCACAGTTAAGATATTGCCTTGAGACTCAGCACAGACTTTGAAAAGTATTAGAACTAAAAAATTATGGAAACTTTTGATATGGAACTAAAAACATTTTACATCATGAGGGGACCATTAGTCCATGTGGGCAATGGATAGAATGTTAGGGTTTAAATATAAAATATTCCCTACAGGCTCATGTGTCTAAATACCTTTTTCTTAGCTAGTGGCACTATTTAAGGAGGTAGAAGAAATTTTTGGACATGGTGTCTTGCTGAAGGCTGTGGGTCACTAGGCACTAGGCTTTAATTGTTTCAGTCTAACCTGTGTTCCATCCCAAACTTTCTGTTTTGGGGTGATTCCATGTAACAAGTCTGTCACTTTTATTGCTAAGAAGCATTTTATTGCATGGCTATATCACATTTGTTTATCCATTCACCTCTTGATGGTCACATGCACTCAGTGATGGTTCACTATTGTGTGAAAACAGATATTAAAACTTAGTAGCTTAAAACAATTCAACACTACTCCACAGTTCCAGTGGTTGGGGGGTCTGTGTTCAGCTTATGGATAACAGTTTTTCAACAGGTTGGGGTGAATGTATGAACCAGGGTCATAGTAGTCTCAAGATTCAAGTGTAACAGTATTGGATTACAGGCTCATATCAGCATGTCTTAGGTTCTCTATTGAAATAGGTGAGGCTGTGCTCTAGTACCAGACCAGTTCTGAAAATATAGTATCTCAATGCAGCAAAACATATTTTTGATGTCTACCACTGTCAGATGTGGTTTTCCTCACTCATATATATCTCTATCTACCCTATATGAAATATGTGCCTACCGTAATCTTTAAAGCAGAGAGAGGGCTGGGCAAGTAGCTAGATGTTTTTGAAGTGCTGTATATCATATCCACCTACATCCCAATATTGTAGCTCAGGCCCTCAAATCATGTCTCCCATCACATTTTCAGAGTCCAGTTCATAACTCCAACATGACTGTGAGAGCAAAGCACTAACTGGCCCTTTCTTGGACTCCAGTGTAGGTTTTCAAACCTTACAAAACTAAGACTTTGCCTTTGTCACTCGCTGGTAAATCTAAAGTCTATGTTCAATTCAATTCCAGGTGCAGAGCAATAAGGAAATTCTTATTCTCTTTTATATGTGAAGAGCCTGAGGCTCATAAACATTATGAAGTGTCTATAGAGTGACACTATTCCTGGGAAGATGTTAGCAAACATTTATTCGCTGTAGATAGTAAATCAAAGATAGACAAATGTACACATGCCACTCAAGTCCAACTTGGTGAACCAAAGAGATTTATATGTGCTGCATGTAGGAATATTGTTGAGGAGCTGCTCCCAGGGACAGAAATTACTCAAAGACAGCTACGTTGCCAAAGCTCACCCCAGCATGGATAGAAATTTATGAAAACGGAAAATGTGGAACACACTCAGTAACCAATTATCTCACAAGAGTGGAGAGTACCCTTTTTAGGTAGCTCAGTTGTTCTCTTCTTTCTAGGCAACTTGGCTGGTCTTTGCTTCTTTCAAACAGCCCAGTTTGTTTCTGCATTTTCTAAGCAGCCAAGCAGGTCTAAGCTTCTTCTAGGCAGTTTGGTTTGTCTAGGAGTATCTCTCAACTGTCTTTACAACTTGTATACACTTGGGATGAAAAGGCATACTATATCTGATCAGTTTGAGGGACTTCATGAAGCCCTTGAGTTGGTTGTTTCATGAGTTCCAGGATTTTCCCTACAGGTTATAAAGTTTTATGTCACCTTAAAACTTCTTTTCATTTCACTTCATTTATAACATCTTATTTTCTTGTAGAGCTTCATTCCAAAATTGATGATCTTATCTTAGAGGAAATTGCTGCAAATAGTGTCCTAAGCATAAACTGTCAGTAAGTCACTGAATGAAATGCTACTTTTGTACCTCTGTGTTTTAAATTTTATAGGGTACAACTAGAGTTTTATAGTGATATTTAGTGTTTTAAACATCTCAGTTCTGAGTATATTATAATATAATTTTAATTTGATTTTCAAATGGGCTTTTATGTTGGTGAGAGCAACTTCCTTTTCTTTTTATTCTCCTGGGTAAATGGTCTAGCTATGCTGCCTTCCCTGCCACCCCATTCAGAGCTATAAGGTCTCACTTGTCATGATCTTACATTTACCTTCCAATCCTATGAAAGAGAGAGACTGAGCCACGGGACTTGCTCCAGGATACATTTTCCCCCCAAAGACTAAATTACTCTGTGAGTGCATTGAGTATCATGAATCTTGACTTCTTCACCAGTGAAGATTTTCTTGAAAGTATATGTGTAAGTGCCTTAGGGTTTTATTTCTGTGATGGGACACCATGACCACAGCAATTCTTGTAAAGCAAAGCTTTTAAATGAGATGGGAAAACTGTTCATAGTGTTAGTCCATTGTCTATCATGGAAAAAAGCATGGAGATGTGCAGGCAGATATTGTGCTGTTGGAGAAGGAAATAGGAATTCTACATCACAATCTGAAAGCAACAGGCAAGAAGAGTTTGCCACTGGGCTTGACTTGAACATCTGAAACCTCAAAACCCACCCCCAGTAACACACTTCTTCCAACAAGGCGGAACCTATCCTAACAAGGCCACACCTCCTAATAGTCCCACTCCCTATGAGCCTATGGGGGCCATTTTCATTCAAACCACCACATTCCACTCTCTGGCCCCAATAAGCTTGTAGACATAACATAGTGCAAAATGCATTTGGTTGAAGTTCAAAATACCCACACTCTGTAACAGTCTCAACATTATTTGAAAGTCCAAACTTTCAAAGTTTCTTCTGAGACTCTTTTAACTGTAACCCATGTAAAATAAAAATCAGAAAGCAGATCATATACTTCCAAGACATAGCATTATACATTACCACTCTAAAAATGGAGGAAAGGGAGCATAATGAGGAACTGTTGGACCAAAGAAGACCCAAGTCGAGCTGGGAAAACTCCAAACACTGCATCTAAATGAAGATGTCAAAGCACTCTTCAGGTTTCCAATTCCTTTCAGCTTTGTTGACTGAAACACATGACTTTTTCTTGTGCTGGTTGAACAACCAGTTAGCAGCTTTCCTCACCAAGTATCCCATGGCTTTGGGATCTCTAGCATTTTGGGTCCTCCAAGACAATCCAGGATTTACTTTCACAGCTTTATTCAATGACCTCTCTAGGCCTCCTTGCAGGGATACCTATGACATATGTTTGTCTTCAGGAGCTTTTCTCAATCATGGAGGGAGATTCCATAGCCCTCTTCTTGTATCTGTGTCTCTAAAACAAGAACCATGTGACTGAAGCTGTCAAGTTATGCTCCTTGCTGGGGCTGAACTTGGCCCCCACATTCAAATACATTTTTACCAGTGTAAGACAAATTGCTAAACAGTTTTATTAATTAAAAACCCAGAGCCAGATATTGGAGTAAAAACTGAGAGGTCAGGGAAACAGAAGAAGCCAGCCACATTCTTACCACTAGAAATCCTCAACCAAAGAGAG
>CABHPR010140890.1:1063-14622 GCA_902168415.1 Peromyscus melanophrys | reverse complement strand
TGTGTGTGTGTGTGTGTGTGTGTGTGTGTGTGTGTGTGTGTGTGTGTATCGGGTTATTCTATGAACTTGGGCACCACAGAAACTTTTGTCTCCTGTGCTACCTTTAGGACTATAACTGGACCAGTACAAACGCCTGTCCCCCATCCTCCCTTGCCGGGAACTCTGACTTCAAACACTGTCATTCTCATCAAACAGCACTGGCCGCCTTGTCTGTGTCTCCATGTGTTGAAAATGTAACCGTTATTATCCCGCCCAGTTTCATGCATCTTCCAGATGATTTAACTGAGCTAAAGCTATGGAGGATATGCTGACTGGCACTTTTCCCAAGCTTAATGTGTTAACAAAAGCCAATGGTGTCAGTTTTAACAGTTTTAGCTAAATTCCCACGACACTCTTAACAAACGCTGAAACCTCTGCCATGTCTAACCCTGACAGATTTCCTGCCGTCACTGCACACTTAAAATAAATGTCATCCCCAATCAAAAAGTTCACATTTTCTCTGACAATATAATTTGTTACTTTGTTCCTGCTTTATCTTTCTTTGGCGCAGGAATCTTCAGCCCAGACATGTCACTTTTCCTCAGTGTTGGCTGTTGTCCTTTGTGTCCTTCCAAGTATCTGAGTGAGACCAGAAAGCAAATTTAGGAGACTCTTTTCAGTCCAAGAATTAACAGATAGATAGTTCAGATGTTTGCTTGGCAAGGACACCATATTTTTTATTTAATTCCAACGTCTCAGCCCCTGTTAGCTGCTTTAACAAAATATCATAAGCTTGGTGGCTTATAAGTAATAGAAGTTTGTTCTTCATGGTTGTGGAGATGAAGTCCAAGCTCACTGCCGATCTTGTCAGGTGAGAACCTATTTCCTTGTCACAGCTGTTCTTGCTATATGCCCTTAGCTGATAGGGTTAGCATCTCTGGGATCTCTTTCACGAGGCTGTGATCCCATCTGTGAGAGGCTTCACTGTCTTGACCTAATTACCTCCCCCAAAGCCTGATGTTTAGCTACCGTCCTCCTATGGGGGTTAGAATTTCAACATAGGAATTTGGATGGGCACCCATTCTATCCATTGTACCCACATATCTTACAAATCAAAGAATAGGATCATGGTTGGTTCCAAAGAAAGAGCATGGCCTGGCGTTGGACTGGCCGGAGCACTGTGCTTCGTGTAATATGGACAGATCATATAATAGTTCTGTCTTCCCCTGCCCGGGGTCCATGAGTAGGGCATCCAGGACAAAACACTTGTCAGGGCAGTGCGCCTGCTGTTGTTGCCATGCTTTGCCTCTCTCTAGGCAATGTTGGATGCCGTATTCATATGGCAACAGTCTTCTTTTGCCCATGACTCTACTACACATTCTTTTGCTCCTTAGCATCTTTCTGAATTTGGGCACTTGGTGGAGGCACATGAGGTGCCAACCCAACAACTGAGCCACATGAATTCCTCTGAGCAGGGAGGAGAGGTTGTCTCCTGTCTGTGCAGAATGATACCCAAATGGCCCAAATTCAGCCATCTTGCACAATGACCTTGCTTGATTGACTTAAAAGAACCCACCTTTTGGATGAGCAGGCAGTGTAGGCTAGTGAATGGATCCCCAGGATGGACTGTCTAGGCCAGACTCTTGCCAACAGCTTGGATCTGCAGAAATGAGGTCCAGCCGGTTCTCAGTTCTTCAATTTCCTTTATTGCTACGTCAAGGGGTTGCATGAAATGGTCCTTAAGGTTCTTTCAGGATAAAATCAGTATGGTTTTAGAGTATGAAAGATCTGTCACAGGCGACTGTTATTTTTTGATCAGGATTTTTTGTTGTTCCTTAGCTTAAAGCCAGTCCCCAGAGTTCTGAGCTGGTGCGTTCCCTGGTCGGTCTCCTCCCCGCCCCCACCCTCCCATCACTCTTTCTCAGAGACTAAGAGAGAGGCGGGCGGCTTGCACAGCAGCTGGCTAATTTCCCTGGTTTCACACTACTGTTTAATGATCCGTTTCTCGTGTGCCACCTCCCTCATCTACTGAAAGATAGGTACAAATTGTACCTATAAAAATTAGAATATGACTCAGGGTTATCTTTTTTCCCCCTTCCAAATTTTGTATGTTAAATAACTTTCTGCCATTGATTTTTTTTTCTTCACGAATTCTTTAATGATGGGTTGCAGTCCTTGACACTCTACATGTTTTTGAGACGTTATGCAGACGGATGGATGCCCTTGATGTGTTCTGTTATCTTCAAAGAGCATGATATGAGTTCACAGGAGGCAGCAGCCTGCACACGGACCATGGTGTGCACCTTGTGGGAAGCAGTGGTCACCCAGCAAGTCCTGGGTGCTATTTCACCTCTGCCTTTGCCCGCAAGGTGTGGCTGAGGGCAAGTCCTTGAGAAGAATAGCTTGAGACATGGGTCATTTGTAACGCAGTCACTGAACAGGGGCTTACAGAAAGCAATCCTGTGAGCATCAGTCACCGTTGTGGAGAAAGTCCATTTTATTGTGCTAGTCATGTAGTGCTGCAGAAATCCCAGCTTCTTACACTGTTGTTCAGGACCTCATAGGGGCCCATGTGACCGAGTGTGGAGGTCACAAAAATCCACACCAGTAGAAGATTCTGAATGTTCAGTGAAAATTAATTCAAAATCAAATGTGTAAAGATCGTCACAGCACGAAACACCAACAAATGCTGCATAAAGTACCATGGCTCAGGCTGTGGACTACTGCATGTCATGAATTACAGGGGTGCTGTCACACCAACAAAGCCGTCGAATCTTACAAAGGCATAACGGTTGAACTCTGGAAAACAAAGGCTTGTAATATTTCCCTATTGTAATTCCTCATTAGTACACCTTTGAATTCTATTATGTTAGAATGTTTGATTTTAAAAATTGTTGTTTGACTTGCTGGCTTGAGCTTTATGAAAAAAAAAAAAAAGGTTAAATGAATTCTGGCTTGAGATTAGGACAGGATTTTTAACAATTTCTGAGATGGCCCTAAACATACTTCTGCCGTTTTGTGCTATGTGTTTAAGCAAAGTGGTGGTGTCAGCACTGATTATTATAAAATCAAATTATCAACCACCTGAAAGATGATGAAGATTCTCCATGCCCTGCAGTACAGTAAATCCAACCAAGATGTAATTCTTTTAAAGTACGTTCGCCTCATTAAAACACACACTTCCTGTCATCTTTACTATATGTTGTAATTACATGAATACCAAAGAATTGTTCTAAACTAACCTTCTTTATGGTTTGTTATCAGTAAACAATTTGTATACCTAATATGCCTGGGGTTGGATAAAAAATTGGTGGGTGAAAAGGGGCTGTGAGTGGGAAAGTTTAGGAAAAGTTTAGAATAGTAGACTTGGGATACAGGGTCCTTGAGAGCAAGCCCCAGCTTTCCTCTCACAGACCAGCCGTGGGCATCGAGTCACCTTGGACTCAGCTGGTCCTTGTCCTTTTAACTGAGGGTCAGTGGCTTAATGTCTGTGTAAGCTCTTTGCCTGTGTATTTGAAGGTTACTGTTGGGTTCATGGAGTATGCGTGCATGATTGTGTGTACTGTCTGTCTGTCTCCCCATCTATAAAAGGGCAGGAAATCTGGACAAGAAACATGACGACAGAATCCCTGGTAGATTTTCTCTGAGCAGGACGAAGCAGTCCCTTCCGCTGGACTCTGTGGGGCCAGGCTTCATATCTGCAATTGTTTAGTGGAAGGTCTGGATGTGGTAGTACAAACGGCTATTACCAGTGAGACAACACCTTGTAATGCAATTAGGAATTGTCAGCTGACTATTCTGAAGAAAGCAGAACAAAGGTAGCAGGGTGAGCTTCTTTCTGAGTGTCCCATCGGACAGAAGGGACGCCTTCGCCCGGACTGGGGCACGGCAGGAAGGAGTCTTGTCCACCACTTCCAGTTGCTGGACCAGAATAGGTTTGTTTCATTTTGCCTTTTGTTTTCTCTTTGTGTTATCAGAGTAAAGCTATTCACACTCATCCCATACCCTGTGGCTCTGCTTTGGCAAGCATCGGGCTTTGCAGTAAGTTGTTCCTGGGAAAGGTTATAGATTTGGACTATTTGGGAAGTCACAGTCATCAATTAAAATTTGAAAACAGCAAAAATGCAATATTTGTTTCTGTAAGTGTAATTAGGTTTGGATTGGACAGTGGCTTGCAGAGACTTAACCTGGGGGATAGTGGAGGGCAAAGAAAGATCCTTCTATGGGGTCAGAGGCAACAGCAGCAGGAGCCAGACTTCTCTACCTGTGTTTCCCCAAAGAATCCTTCTTTCTCCTAGTCCAGCAACCATGTCTGTATATTACCAGTAAACACACATCCCATTTGGTTAATAGAATTGATGTTGGGACTTTCTCCTTGAAATTCAACACTGCAAATGATACCTGAATGCAGATAGTACGTCAATGCTATCTAATTGATAGCACATAGTTTTCTTCATTGTTGAATCCCCAAACAAGATCTGAGGTCATTACCAAGACACCAGTCATGAGTCCAGGGACAGGACAGTCAGCAAAGCAGAGTGGCGGAGGGCACTGCGTCTCCAGTCAAGCCTGCCTCTCTGCACTTGTCATGTGGCCTTGGACAGGTTCTTTGTGAGAATAATCTTGTCCTTCTATGAAAATAGTAATAGTGATAATGAGTCATCGTGCCTCATAAGGTAGTCGAAGAATTAAGTAACATAAAGTGCAGGGAACCCACAGTAGCATGCCTAACAGAACAATTGCACAGCCATGCTTAAATATGTTGTTGTTGTGTCCTTCTTAGAGTTATTTTATTTTTAATTATATGTGTGTGTCTGTGTCTGTGGCAGGAGAGAATTCGCTGGTGTCCAGGAGGCAGCAGCAGGTTCCCTGGAACTGGAGTCACAGGCAGTTGTGAGTCACCCAATGTGGGTTCTGGGAACTGCACTCAGGTTCTCTGCAGGAGCAGTACACAGTCTATGGCTGAGTCACCCCTCCAGCCCCCAATATTTAGGCTTTTGAGCCATACATGATGATAACACATGCCTGTAGCACCAACACTCAGAAATCTGGGACTGGAGATGCCAGCCTGAGCCACCATAGCCAGAGTATACCTTAAAAAGCAAGCACTTAGCCTCTCTGACTCTTTGTTCTTCTTCCAGAGACATAAAAGCCTGGACTAGGGGACTCCTCTATCTCTGAAGTTTATTAAATTATTGATGAAAATATTGACTATATTATACAAGCATTTTAAACAAATTGACATAAACATAATTTTAACAAATCACTCTGCCCTTTCTGCATTTATTGCATAGCAATGAAAACAACTTTCTGTTATATCCAGAAGAAGAAAATATTGGAAATCCTGTAACATCTTTATTTCATTAAGAAATTTGTGGCATATTTTTTAAACAAAGAAATCATAGGAGTTTTTTTTTTCTACCTAATTTTCTAATTTTTGGTTGAATAGCAATGATACATTTTATCTTATGATCTCAAAACCACATTTTAGCCTTTATATTTTTAACCAGATCTCACATCTATTCATATAATATTGACTAAGCTGACATTAAAAAGCAACCAAGGAATAAAGGTTATTGTTTGGATATATAAATCTAAAATAATACAGCAACTGGTCTTTCAGTGATTAAAACTGCCTTCC
The DNA here is from genome assembly GCA_902168415.1 of Peromyscus melanophrys. Classification (NCBI taxonomy): domain Eukaryota; kingdom Metazoa; phylum Chordata; class Mammalia; order Rodentia; family Cricetidae; genus Peromyscus; species Peromyscus melanophrys. Next base: position 9,002 of record CABHPR010140890.1, on the reverse strand, counting down.
CCTTTAATAACTCTCCTAAGAAACAGGAAATGTAATTTCCCTACACCTTTCCTGGGGCTCTCCAATCAGTGAGGTCCTCTGGGGGGTTCCCCACTGTATATTCCTTCATCAACATGGAGTCCCCCAAGGGGCCCACACACACTCTGTTAAAATTAGCTGTGTTCCACATTAGTGACATGAGCTGAGTATTCCTGAGAGGGGTACACAGTTGTATGGTGCCGCTTCCTGTTTGAGCAAAATCATATCTTTAATTGCAGAGAATTTTTTTCATTACCTGTTAATTGATAAATCATGCTTGCTCCTGCTGCTGGGATCGCACACCACAAACCTGATCATGAGGCAGCCTCGGCCCAACCCCCCATCGTCCTTTTCCATCCCCAAACAAAAAGGGCAGGAAGCCGCATGGCTAGAGAAAGAAAACAGGCAGGTTGCAGCCCTAAGCATGAGGCTTGAAGAGTTGCATAAAAATAAAATAAAGTGTGTGTGTGTGTGTGTGTGTGTGTGTGTGTGCGCGCGCATGGATGTATACACACACATATACGTGTGTATGGCATTTAAAATAGTTCCCTTTCCTGCCCCCCCCCCCACTTTGTCTTCTTGTCCTTTGATTCATATTTCTAATCTGGGTAGCAAGAGGCCACCGTCTTGGGAAGAACAGTAAAAGTCCTGAGTACAGTGAAATAATTTAGCTGATAATTCCCCACTGTATAATTTTCTCTGCTTCCTGCTAGCTGACCTTGTGGGCTCCTGTCAGGTTGCTAAGGGAGATCCAGCAGGGCTCCGGCTCTGTTCCTTTATTTTTAAGAAGTATTGTAGGGTAGAGTGGTGTGTTGGTGGCAGCTGAGTGATGGGGCTGGGCGCTGAGTGTTTGATCAGATAGTGTGAAGCGGTCCTCCCCACCCCTTGCCTGTCTCTTCCTTTCCTCCCACCCCCAACCCTCACTTTCCATGAGAGAGCTACAAGATAGAGAAATTGCTGCAAACTGTTGAGCTAGAATCCTGAACTTGATGTATGTCATCAAAATGTGGCTGGATCCCTTGGGGCGTGGCCTAAGGAGAAGGCTGGCCAGGCAGATGACATCTAATGGAATTCGGAGCCTTTTATCTCAGAGATGTCAATCTTTGTCCAGATCAGGGTTGAGTGCAAACCTTGCAATGTCTGCAGTAAAGGCAGTTTTCAGAGTAGAATTGCACAGGCTGGTTCCTCAAGCCCCTCTCCCCTGTCCTCAGCCTTTCTGAGCTGGACCACATTCAGTTTGAGCAGGCAGCAGAAGGCAGAGTAAGCAGCTGGGGAAACTGTCTGTATCATGATGTTCCCAGCCCAGGCAAAAGTTACCCTGCTCATTATGAATGGGACGTAATACACCATTGATTTGTGTCCAAGTAATTCCCAGGTAATTATAGGCCATCGATCTACCCAAACAGGAGCCATGGCAGTTGTATTCTGCAAGCCTCATGTTGCCTCACACCTGGTGACTGCAGTACCATTGCATTCAGGTTCTAGAACAATCTCTGCCGTAATCCTCCCGTGGCTGGGAAGGTGCTTAGAAACTATCAGATGGTTCCAGAAGCCTGGAGAAGGCCAGGTGAATCCCAGTTTCAGTGTCTGCAAGCTGTTGAAGAGTCCTCTGATGCTATGGAAGAGGCGAGGCTGCTTCCTGTTTGTGAGGGCTGTTTAGATGCCCCCAGCAGTGGGACAGGAATTACATCAGCTGGCTGTGTTTGTGTCTCAGCTGTCACCGAAAGAGTGTAGTAATATTCCTGATTAAATGTCATTACTCTGTGGCACAGAAATGGGAACAGTGACATGATTTTGGATCTGTTCCTGTTAAAATTCAGCAGCAGAAGCAAAGCACGTCTACTATGGATTAAGTACAGCTATTTTTGCGCCATATTCAATCGCAGGCACGGAATTTGCATCAATGTCTTCACTTCATATCATTGATTCCCCGAGGCCTTTAACTGAAATGTAAAAAAAGACCATAAGTAATAGAACGCTGAACACTATTGTTCAATCAGCAGCTGCTGCCACCTCAAAATAATGTGGTTAATGTCCCAGATTAAAACAAATTGATGATAATAAAAGTTGATTTGGTAACAGTAGGCAAAAACAGTGGTATGAGAAAATGAAGTTTGTTTTCCAGTACACTCCTTATCTGATTGTCTGATATTTAAAGTTGACCAGCAGGGATCCATGGAGCACAACATTTCCCCTTCCTAGGAAGAATGTATTACTTGCTGGTTCATAATCATATTTTAGTGCCTTATATGTCTATAATAAGCTGATAAGTGTATACATGGGTAAAAGGGGACTGGGCACCAAATTTTAAAAGTCAGTTCTAGGGAAATATCCAGAGATTGTTAATGTTCCTCACCAGAATTAAAATTGTGTAATTGCAAAATCTCAGCCTCAAGGAAGCAAACTGTAAAGCAGGCTGGGTTGTCACATGATCAATTGTCTAGGCTAGCACCTTCGGCTGACTGTCAGCTTTAGGCAGATGGGAGTGGACAGCAGCAAAGTAAAATGTTCCACTCATGACCACAATTGCAAACAGCACTCACAGGACAGCCATGTTAATACATTCATCTAGATTAGAATAATTAATTGGATTGTATTTGATATCATTGGTAGACGGTATTATTTATTAAACTCTGCCAAGAGACTTTCAAATGGAAGCTATGGAGCCAGTGGCTCAATTTCAGATTCAGCATTCAGGGGCCTGGCATTCCGAAGATGTGACATCACTAAGCAGCTCTTCAGGATCATCCAAAGGGCCCCACACCTTTCCCAAGGTTGGGGGCAAGAGTCCTTGGATCCTGTGCCCAGGCGCTGCTGTTGAGCAAGCCATGCTCCCACATTGGGGCAGACAGTAGAATTTAGTCTCTCATTTGGCATCTGCATGTTACCAGATCAGGGCTTTTGTCTCTTCCTTTTACTAGATAAGTTGAAACATTGACAGGCAGCGTGTTCCTTTTCTCCCCCTTTTATTACAGTAATTTATAAGATATTTTAGCTAACAGGAGAACGGCCCAAGGGGGCATTCTCATGTTAATTACCAAATGTGGGCTTGTCAAAATCAAATAGCTCCAGGAACGATGCAAGCAGCTCTGCATCGCTGGGTTGTTTGGCCCTCAACCCAGTATTAGCTACTTTTTAAAATCCAGGTCCATTAGGCCTTTAACTGTAGAAGAAGAATCACTACCCGGGGCTTTCCATGGAAGCCGAGGCACAGTCAGCAGCTTAAGGGTTTAATGTAAATGACATTAAAAAATAGTTTCATATAACATACTCGGGGAAATATAAAACAAAACAAAATGAGAAAAAGCCCTGCTCCAGAGAGCCAAGCATCCCTTTTCTTCTGGTTCCTGCAGTGTGACAATGAGGGCTGTTTTCGGTGAAGAGTACTTTGAGGCGTGTGTAGATCTTGTTTTATTTGGAAACATCTTACTGTTTAGTGTTCTTGGGTTGGTGAGTTCAAGGCAATTGAAAAGTTAAGCTTTCTTTTTCATTGTTTGTTGTTGTTGTTTGGTTTTTTCAAGACAGGGTTTCTCTCTGTACCCTAGCTATCCTAGAACTTGTTCCACAGACCAGGCTGGCCTTGAACTTAGCATCTGCCGGATGCTGGGACTAAAGGCATGCACCAGCACCACCCAGCTATAAAAGCTAAGCTTTTAAAAACTCTTGTCCTAACGTAGAAGGTACTACACATGGAGATACAGCATGATTTTTCTTCTAACAGGTCTTAAAAGCAATCCCAAGATTTTCATTTAGGGATAAGGCTCACTCGCCTGAGCCGAACAGCTGCCTTGTTCCTGGGCCTTCCCAGGATTCCCTTCATGATCTCATTTACTATCTGTGGTTTCTCTCTCACCCAGTTCAGAACCTTGGGCAACAGGATATAAATGGAGATAAACCATTTTTTTTTTTTTTGCTTTTGGGGAAAAAAACAAACAAACAAACAAGCAAAAAACTACCTCTGTGGCCAGCATCAGTCCCACCATTGACTGCCTGGGAGAGTCTAGTTGCCGACAGTGTCAAGGAAGGATGTAAGCAAACAGCTGGTGATGTCAGCAAGAAGTTAGACGTAAGATTTGCTACACTGAACGACAGTGTGGGCACTCCTGCTGTGCACAATCGAGCGCTCACTATACACAAAGTGAGAATGAACGGAAGAGGTGTGAGCTGTTAAGGTCCAGGGTGTTCCTGTAGTAAGTATACTTCCTATAGTTTAGAAGTTACAGTGAATCAGAACTTGAATACTAAATTCCTCAGAGTTACCGGATAAGCATTTATCTACCACTTACTGAATACCAGGTTCTGTACCAGACACAGAGGATACAAAAATAGGTATAGCGTAGGGATCTCATAAAGTAGCAAAGGTCAAACCAGATGCGAGGCAGGCGAATGAGCAGTCCCGTGTTGGTGTTAGGCCCCTGGTGGATAATCTTAGGGGTCAATTTGAAATTTCCAGTCCCAATGGAAACACACCTCTCTATGAGGGTGTTTCCAGAAAGGTTTAACAGAGCAGGAAGACACACCCTGCATGTGAGCAGCTGTGTCCCAGGATGGGCTGGGCCACGATGGGCTGGGATCGTGGCACTCACCTCCTGACTTCAGAGGTGGTGAGTTCAGGCACCTCAGTCTTAAGGCTCCCTGGCAAGTTTGGAGAAGGCTACATTCTGAAGAGGAATTATCTATAGGAGCAGTGTCAGGTACGGGAAGGGCATTGTCATGTGTACAGAATTTGGTGATTTGGACATATGGTAGGATGAAATGACTCTGTAGACAGAAATGCAGGCTTTGCAGATCGTTCTGGGCCTTCTGGGCCACACCAAGGACTCTGTCGTATCTTGCCTTACATGGGTTTTCTTAAGGAAATTCGAGCAGAGTGACAGGTTGGGATCTCTGGAGAGGCTCACTCTGGCATCGGTGAGCATTGAGGGCATTCCTGGGCACCAGGGGTGCCTCAAGGACTCACCATCGGCCCGTCCTCAGGACCTCCTGATCTGGTGCTTGGCACACTTTTGACGGTGTCTTCATTCTTCTGCATAGGTCTGCTTCTGCCCAGCTTACCTTCCCATTTTCTTGAATAAGGTTTTGAGGGTTTTTAAATCATTATTAAGACCCAAACACCTAGATTTTCTCCTTGTTATCTTCTGAATGTTTGGTTTCCTGCATTTTACATTTTAGCCTATGGCGATGACTTTGCTCTGCTGTGTAAGATCTGGATAAGCGCGTGTAAGGCCATATTTGGCCCCCTGATACAAGCAGTCTGTTCTTTCTCGGGTGCCCACCATCTTCATTCCTGAAGCTGTCACTGAGAGGGAGTGCCAGTTTTCTGACTTGGTTTTTAACATCTGTCAACTCTTCTAGATCTTTTTCACTCTCCTAATGTAAATTTTAGAATCATTTTGTCCATATTCATGCACCATGCTGGATCTTTGATTGGGTTTTTGTTAAGTCTAGAGATTCATTTGAGAAGATGGCAGCGTAGCAATATTGATCATTTAGCTCTTCTCATTATTTAATTATTTTTAATATTTTAATTTCATTTATTTTATTTCCATTTGCTTAATTTATCTCTATTATGAGGGTGCATGCACCTCACCTGTGGAAATCAGAGGACAACTTCCAGGCATCTGTTCTCTTCTTCGCCCCGTGGCTTCTGGGAATCAAAGTTGGCTCACCAGGCTTAGCAACAAGCCCCTCCCCCTGTGGCGGCATGGCTCGCCTCCATTGATTGCTTTAACATTTCTCTTGTCAGAGAGACAGAAACTATAGTGTTTAACTCTCATAAAACTCTGATGTTTGTCTTGTTAGATTTATACCTAAATATTTCTATTTTATTTTGATTTTATGTTATTTGAGACAGGATCTTGATGGTAGCACAAGCTGGCCTCAAACTTGTAACCCTCCTGCTCCAACCTCTCACGTGTTAGGGATGGCTCATATGGACCACCAAACCCGGCTTGTTTTTAATTTAGAGTTCTGTTTGCATGTTGCTTATATGTAGAAAATGAATGAACCTTTATATATAATCAGCCCTCTATATCTATAGCATTTGCCTCTATGACTTTTACAGGAAAGTATTTTTGATATACTTGTACAGAGCATGTGCAGCCAATTTTTCTAGTCAACACTCCCTAAATAACAGATTGTGACAACTGTTTGTGTAACAATTATTTAAGTGATTGGAATGAATATGATATTAATTTAATTGTAACAATGTGCATCATAATTGTTTGGTTATTATAATTCTAGATAGTGTGATTAATATAAACATAAGTTAAATTACCTGAGTGGATTGCATACAGTAATGCAAAATTTTACATAAGAATATGAGAATCCACAGAGCTTGGTAACCAAGATCCAACCTTCTGGGTGGAGCCATTTCTCATCCATACTGAGGATTGGTGGTGTGATCCTGTGTCCTGCGACATGGCTAGCATCACTTGTTAGATATAGGTCTTACTGCTGACCCTTCAGGATTTGGCAAAATACACAATCACGTTGTCATCAATGAGCAACGACAGTGTATTCCTGCTCTAAATATTTTGTTTTCTTTTTTGTATTATTGGCTTTTCTAGGACTTTCAGTATACGTTTAGCTAGAAATGCTAGAGGGGTGCCCATCGCCTTTTCTAGACCTTAAGGGAGAGCGCCCATCGCCTTTTCTAGACCTTAAGGGAGAGTGCCCATTACTAGCATTAGTGTGGTCATAGCTGGAGAACTTTGGTGCATAGTCTTGATGAATTTGAAGAAATTATTCTCTATTTCTAATTAGGTGAGAGGCTTTCCCTTTCATATTTTACTTATTCTCAGAAAATTTCATATATGCATATAATATATAATTGTTTTGATCATTTTTATCGTGGAGGAGTTATTAGACTTCGTGAATTGTTGCTTCTGTACCTGTTGCTATCATATTATTTTTCCTCTTTGTTTTGTTGACATGGGTAACAATGACTCATTTTCAAATGTTAATCTTGACCTTGCTGCCTGAAAAATCCTAGATAGCCAGTGTATAAATCCAAGACTTCTAGATTCACCTTACTGTTTTTCTCTCTTCAGGCTTGTCTACACGTTTATGAGGTACTACGGCTGGTCATTCTTCCCTTTCACAATACCTTTGTCTGGTTTGGAATTAGAGAAATGCTGATATTTAGAATAAATTGGAAATGTTCCTTCCTCTTGGGTTTTTGAAACTGTTGAATTGTACGTTTGTTCTTTAACTGTTTGGGAGAGTTCTCCACTCAAATGGGCATGCCAGAGACCAAATAATTCATATCCATTTTGGATTCAGAGAATTTTTTATTTTAATGTATGTACTCTTATAAACTTACAAATATTACAATAACATGATACATGTACGCTTCTTCTAAAAAATAAAACTTCATTTACTAAATGACTGCCACATTTAAAATGTGTGCACATTTCTTAATACAGTAAATATTTCCCAAAAATCAGATTCCTGAAAATCAATTTTTCTATGTTGGGTCTCCACAAATCATCCTGAATCTCCTATTTGCAGATGTTTTTCCAAATATTTTTTGTGTTTATGGGTAGGATGATCAATTTCTTATTTTTTGTCAATTTTTCTTTTTGATATTAATTTTTATTCATTGATTTTGTGCTTTCATGGTTTCATATATGTAGATGATGTGTTCTGAGTAGTATTTGACACATGGTTTTGTCACGATTTAAACTTAAGTTGCTACATGTAAAAAATGTAGAACTAAGACCAGCGTGCAGTAAGTGCTTAATAAAGCCTAGGTGGTGTTATTAATTAATGCCTTTACTTGGCTGCAGCGTCTCCAGATGTCCTTATCTCTCTTGAATATCACTCTACCCCATCACTAAATCCCTGAAAGGCCTTCTGTTGTTTTCCTATTTATACACACATACACACACACACACACACACACACACACACACACACA
>CABHPR010140889.1:11188-32989 GCA_902168415.1 Peromyscus melanophrys | reverse complement strand
AAAAAAAAAAAAAGCATAATGTAGCATGTCGAATGTCCAGAGGAGCAATTTTCTTCAGGTCAGTTAAGTACAACCTCAAGCTCAGGACTCAGAGTTTCAGATGAAGAGAAAACAACAACCACTACCTTGTTCACCGTGTTCCTACACGGCACTGCCATCAGGCCCGCATCACCCCCACACAGCTGCTTAAGATTCATGCTACAGCTACTCCTGTGCCAGGTGTACATGGAACCACTCCTGAGGCCAGAAGAGCCGCTGGCAGGGCAGGCTTAGCCAACCTTCCCAGCTTTAAGAACCATGCTACTGAGGGCTTCAGCTGTACTGTCAGGCAGGGGACAGAGCATTCTCAGGAGCTAGGCTGTGTCCTCAGGCAGGGGACAGGGCATTCTCAGGAGCTGGGCTGTGTCCTCAGGCAGGGGACAGGGCATTCACAGCAGCTGGGCTGTGTCCTCAGGCAGGGGACAGGGCATTCACAACTGCTGGGCAGTACCCTCAGGCAGGAGACGGGGCATTCTCCACAGCTAGAGGATGGCCCTCCAGTGAACAGAACGTGTTCCTTGTTATTCCCGCTGCATTACCTTGACAAGCTCCGGTGCGGATGTTGGGAATGAAGCCGCGACGGCAGGGGTGAGGCTGGGCAGGACACATCTCACACGGGTGGCCCCAGGCTCGGCCCACTGTGGCACAGCAGAGTGTTTTGGTGCAGACAATCCCACTGAGCTGTCCCTGGCACATCTGGTTGCTGACCACAGTAAAACATGGTCCTGTTCTGTAATCTGAAAATAAAGAATAAGACTCTCATCAATGTCCAGAAGACTGAGGAGGACCGGTACACAGAGGGGCAGCTGTGCCCCCGGACTGCTAACCTCCAAGCTCAGACACAAACTTGGGGCAGCTCCCACATCACTGACTGTGTAAAGTTCCAGTGAACCGTTCTACCTCTAAACCCCATTCTTCTCACCTACAAAAGAGAGTAACATTGGGTCCTGTCCACTTTGAAGATGCCTTTGTTAGGGTCAGATGAACTTAGAGTAATTCTTTATAACTCTGAATGCTGAGGCAAATCAGCACCCTGGCATTGCCATCCAAGCACTAGGTCTAGGAAATATCTAGGTATCTATATCACATCAGCCCCTTCATGTACCATAGGTACTTAGTGAAAGGAGAACCATGTGTCAAAGAAACGTCTGAACTCCCATTGTCATGGAGAGTTCCCATAGTTGCTAAGAATGGAAGCAACCCATGTGTCTATCAGCTGATGAATGAATGAAGTAACGAGGTGCATACACCCCATCAAGTATTACGCAGTCCTGAAAAGGATGGGATCCTGTCATTTGAAACAGCAGCGGGGAAAGTGCAGATGGCTATGGTAAACGAACTAAGGCAGCACAGAGAGACAAGACCCGCATCCTGCCATTGATATGTGGGCTCTTAAAAGTTGTCACAGAGAAGTTGGGGGTAGAACGGTGGTTCCCAAAGGCTGGGCAAAGTAGGGGGAGAAAAGGAATGGGGAAGAAGTCATCCTTCAGTACCAGCTGCAGTCAGTACAGTAGTGGACTACAGGACAACAACGCAATGTACGCGTCAAAGTCCAGATGAGAGAACACTGAAGGTGTCCGTCAAAAAGAAACGCTAAATGAAGAAGACGTGTTTTAAGTGATTTAATATTTTTTTACATTTATTTCTATGTAGGGTGTGGGACGGGGTGGCTCGCATGCCGTGGCATGCATGTGGAAGTCAGAGAAGCTGTGGGAGTCTGTCATCTCCTTCCACCATGTTCATCCCTGGGGTCAAACGTAGGTCATCAGGGTTGGCAGAAGGCACCTCCACCCTCCGAGATATACCATGGGTATATATTATTTCTCTCTACTGGCTTTTTAAATTTGCATGTAGTTGAATTCTAGGTATACTTTGATACTCCACACAATATGCTGGATTTCTTCAAAGCTCGTCATCCTCCATAGGTACTAAGTTTAAAAGGGGATTCAAAAATTTACCACTGATCTACTGACTAAAATCTCAGCCTTCGTTTTGTTCTCCCAAAAAAAGAGGTCACTGGACTCTGGGGTAGACTGCCACAAAGTCATTCACATGCAACAACGATGTGGACAAAAGGGGACACTGAAATCATCTTTACAAACATGGCCCCATAGACATCTAATAAATACTTATCTATTTTATTTATGATTTTAAAAATCAGCACACAAAATAATGGATTTCATAACAGGCTTTTCATACATATATATATATTTTATTCCATTAGTCTTTCTTGTTCTCTTGTTCATTTTATATATATATATATATATATATATATATATATATATATATATATATATGTATGTATGTATGTATCTTGAAAAGTCTAGTTTCTACATGTGAAAGAAAACAGCAATCATTGTCTGAGCCTATTATTTTGCTGTCATAAGATCTCCAACCCCATCCATTTTCCTGAAAATGACATAATTGTGTTCTTCTTTATGGCCTAATAAAACTCCACTGTTTGTATATACCACATTTCCCGATCTGTAAGTGGATTCTACAGCTCGGCTATTCAATAAACACAGTGTACAGGTGGCTCTGTAGTGAGCTCACTTAGACCTTTTTGGGCATAGACCCGGGAGGGGTACCACTGGACACTGTTTTTGGCTGGGTAAGGCAGCTTTGCGATCATTTCCACAGTGACTGTGTTCATCGACTCTCCCACCAGCAGCGTGTAGAGGTTCCTTCCCTCTCATCCTCACCGGTTACTTGTTGTTTTTTGTTTCTCAATAATAGCTATTCTGCCTGGGGTGGGATGGACTATCAGTGTTGTAGCACAGATATGCATTTTGCTGGCGGCTAAAGAATGTGTCACTTTTCTTCGCGCCTCTTTATTGATTGAATGATTGGGCAATATTTGGTGTTTAGTGTTTTGAGTTGTTTATAGATTATGAATATCAATTTCCTGCAGGTTATCTCTTTACTCCATCAATTTTTTTCTTTTATCATTTAATATTTTATCATGTACTTTTTATTCAAAATTAAGAAATTACTTTAGACCATTAGGAAAAGGCAATGACACATAAATAAGAAATCTAACTGTATACAAACTCTTGATTACATATGATCACATTACATATAATGTGCAATGTGTGTGTGTTATTTAAACCACAACATAATGAGTATATGATTATAATCTTGTTTGCAAGATAGAATCTTGGTTTTCTTTCAGGAAATGTTGTCCAAACTATGCCTCCAAGTAATTAAGTATTATTCCAAAATATGAGTTTTAGTGTTGCCTAATTTTCATCAAGCTATGATATAATTTATCCAATCAGTTTCTTACTGTGTGTCATCGAAATCACTTCCAATTCTTCATTATTATACAAAGTGTTAAGTGTGTTTAACTCAGGCAACACCCATCAAGATTTGTCTCATTTTACATATCTTAAACCAAGGCCAGAATCACACAATATTTCTACGTGATGTAGCAGGGCAGAAAATGTAGGCTTGTCTCCACTTTCCTGCTAATTTTCTGAGGCAAGCACAGATGCTTCAACCAAACAGATTTGTATTAGCGTGCCATTTCCAATCTTCTTTGCAACAGCATAATGGAATGTGGATTTTAACTAGCAAGCCTTCCTTCATCACTGCTTGGATCTGTACTCATTTCAATAACGCTCTATTTGCTGTATCATATACATGAGTGATGCAAGCATTCAGAGTAACCTGAACATGATGTTTTGTGGGTAGCATCAGCAGAGGCCAGGAACATCACATGATGCCAAGAAAAGTCCACTTCAGCCCTGCATAACACTGGTTCCAGACCTCAGATGTGAATTCTTGCTTAGACGCTCTTAACATTTTCCAGAGTCAACACAAAATGTTGAAATATACAGAACGGTATGAAGTACAGGGAACAGAGAGGCTGCCTGTTAATTCCCACCATGTCTATCAGGCAACTCTGCAGCCCACACATAGGTCCATGCTAGACAAAGACCGTGTCTCATCGATGCTGTTGTCCTCCATAGAAATTATTATTCTTAATATAAGTAAAACATGTTATTAGAAAGATTTTCTATTTGCATACCACTCTACAATTACTTCCTTACGAGATCTCCATGAACTAGGGCACCAGGCCAGCCCTTCCCAAAGTTAAAATGCAAAATTGGTGGTTATCAACTCGTTTACTCTAGTCTGTATCATTCTGGGACATCTTGCCTCTATGTGATCCATTGTGAGGGTTGCCCTCTAGTCTCATTAGTTTGGCCACTAGGATTGAGGGAGTTTTGTTTTATTTTACTTTTATTCTACTAGAAAGAAGACCCGGACATTAAAAGCATGCACTACTCTTGCAGAGGATCCCAGTACAATTCTAAGGGGTCCTTTGGGACCCCTGACCGAAGTCAGGTGACTCACAACCATCTGCAACTCCGACTCGAGGCGGGATCTCATGCCCCAGGCCTCAGCAGACACTTGCACTCATGGACACATAGCCACACTCATATAGAAAAATCTACAATTAAAAATAATTTAAATTTTTATTAGATTTATTGGAGGAGGGGGATGTGGTAAGTGTGCCACTGTGCACACACGTGGAGATGAGAGGGCCTCTTGTGGGAATCAGTTCTCTTCAGCTACCGTGTGGTTCCTCGAGATTGAACTCAGGTCATCAGACTTGGCAGCAAGCACCTTTACCCACTGAGCCACCTTGCCTAGGCTTCAGTTCTGGCCATGTAGCTGTGCTCCCTGATGCTCAGCTCACTCCCTGCTCTGCAGTTCTGTTAGCTTGAACTGCAGGATTAGTTCTCTTTCCTCCATAATCAGACTTCACCCTGACGCAAACTCGTCATTGACAGGCAAAGTGTTCCTGTGGTCAGTAAATTCCTGTCACTCATGCCCAGCCACTGAACCACAAGCTACGGAGAATCAGAAGGATATAATTTTGGGTACTAGGCTCCAATTATTTAAAACCCTTCCTTTCATAAAAATTATATATAGAAGATTAAGATATCAATTTATTCATGACAGAGAAGTCAGAGCAGACATGTTCCTGCTAGGAAAGCTGGCCAATAGGATTTCAAGTCAACCCTTAGAGTAGGGAGTTCAGAAAGCTTCTGATCTAAAGAAAACAAAAGGGAGAAAGCCCCAGGATCGTAAGGAGAAGCAGCTTCATTGCTACTGTTGCTATTTCCAATTCCAGCCACTTATCCTTGGCACATCACAGATCACTTAAGAAGTTTCTGCTAGCCGGGCGGTGGTGGCACATGCCTTTAATCCCAGCACTCGGGAGGCAGAGCCAGGTGGATCTCTGTGAGTTCAAGGCCAGCTTGGGCTACAGAGTGAGTTCCAGGACAAGCTCCAAAACTATATAGAGAAAACCTGTCTCGAAAAAAAAAAAAAAAAAAAAAAAAAGTTTCTGCAAATTAGTGGTGCCGGGAACCCTGTCCCTGTTCCAACCAGCCTCGCTGTGGACTCTTACTCTACAAGGTGTGTCATGGGATATTTTGTTATTAAACTATTCCCACAAGTGAGATGTTCAGTAGTAGGCTTTATTAAAACAGAATAAAATAAAAAATAATTGCCTATGCTATCAAAGATGTCATAAAAATATACTGACTACAAACATTCCTCGCAGATCCACCCACTATGTGGCACCAGTAGTCAGCTTCAGAGAGACAGCAGAATGGTGGTTGCAAGGGACATGGGGAAGGAAGGAACAGAAGGTTTGTGTTTAGTGAGTTCAGAGTGTCAGTTTGGGAAAACACCAAACATTTCTTCATGGAGATCACCCTCACGGGTGGATGATACCAATTCCAGAAGCCATGGGTTATCAAACAAAATTCCCAGTGCCTAATAGGGGATACCTCCTTACGAGTTGTTGGTCAGGAAGGCCCCAAAGGCTCTCACAAGAACAAAGGCTATTGCCTTTGGTCTTGGATGACCACCGGAACTTAATGGTAAGATCTTATTGCTGAAGATACCATTTAGTTTGGTTAGAAGACAGAGGGAAATCAAGCCGCAAGTGGAGTGGAAGCTTCCTCATGGATGGCTGGCTTTCCTATGCTGGAATGTGCGACACAGGCAACCAGCGGAGAAAGGTCATCAACAGTCTCACCCCCTTGTGAACTTTTCCTGCTACAACACTAACCTACCAGGTAAGATGTGCACACCGATGCCATGGCAGCATGACTGTTGTGGTGATAACCAACTGCTTCCTGACTGTATCTGAGGTCCCCTCCAAAGGAGGGAGCTCATACCTAGAGAGTGGACCCGGCCAAAGGCCCATGATTTGGGAGGTCCCAGGCCCGAGGGGGTGAATCTATTGCTTTCATTTTGCTAAACGGACATGATGTCAAACTGTCTCCTACGTTTATATCCATAGATAATCTTGATCAGAGAGGCTTCTTTTCTGCAGAAATGAATGCAGAGGTCCGTGGCTGTTCAAGGAGCTAAAACAAAGGACTGTCCAGCTCTCAGTCCCAAGAAGGGTATCTGTATCTTGAAAGAGGGGTTGGAAAGGATGTAAGGGCCAGATGATGGAGAGGAGGACCATGAAATATGACTTTCTGGGGATGATGTGGCTAGTGCGATCTTGAACTCACAGCAGCTGCAGTTGCTTGCACTGGGCCTGCACAGGGCTAGGCCTGTCAGTACAGGAGGATCTCGTGGAACCTAGCCCCTCTCTGGGGAACTATTGGCTGTTGGCAGTTTCTGAGAGAGTGGAGACGTTGTCTTCAGTGGTTAGCCACTGGTGAGCTCCCCATGCCTCAGTGGATAGCTCAACACCACGCCCACATAGCTGGCCCACAGACACGAAAATCAAACAAAGAACGTAAACATGAGAGGGGGACTTTCAAGAAGGGGCTTGTCAGCGGTGGGAGAGAGCTATCAGAGGGTGGAGGGATGAATGCAACCAGAACGCATTACACACATGTCTGTAACCGTCAAAAATGAATTTAACTTAAAAGGGAAGTTCTGGAGATGGACAGTGGTGATGGCTGCCCGACAAGGTGAATGGATGTGAAGGGCGGTGACAGCTGCCCGACAAGGTGAATTTACTGAAAGCTACCAAACTGCCCATCTAAAATGGTCACATTTGTAAATTTCATTTTATGTGCATTTTAGGATAATAAAAAAGACCATGCCACATACAACCAAGCATTTTTTAATCTGACTGCATGGGTCTAAGGGGTGACTGTTAGAATCGGGGCTTCTTCATTCATTCAACAATCTTTACAGAGTAGCTATGCTGTATCAGTGAGGAGTGCAGTGAAGTCTCTGCAACATGGAGTTCACAGTCCACTATAGGAGGTGATCAAGTATCAAAGCTTATCGTGGTCCAGCTTCCACAGCCCTTTCCCAGAGTCTGTGGAAGACTCTAACAACCAGCCGAAGATCTAAACTTAGGGATACAGAAAGAATCTAAGCACACCGAGCTCGTTAGTCCGTTCACTTTATTCTTCTAAGTCAATTCCATCTACACAGCTTCTTTTCTGTTCTCACACTTAGCTCCTCTCTATCCCTTCTTCTGCTGTTCTCTCATTGTTCTTAGTTCTCTCCACCTTCGTTCTCCCTCTAGTCTATGAAGTTTATATACACACACACAATCAGCAATTCTCTGGCCAAAGCAAGGTCACAAGGCTTGAATTCTTTCAGGGTCATAAAGGCAGATAAGAGTTTACACCAGGCAGTGACTGTCAGGCTTTCTTTTACAACCCAAAAAGGGGAGTGACTAATGGGAGGTCTCTGGTAGGGTCAACTAAGGGCTAAAATCAAGTAGGGGATTCTAAAAAGGAATTTATGTGCTCCGAGTATAATCTTAGAAGTAGCTAGGTAAGTAGGTTAGGAGTCCGTATGTCAGTATAAGTCACTAGTAAACTAAAACAGTTTTCTTTTCCTTTGGCTCCATTTCTGTCTCAGCTTTCTTGGCTGTGCTGCTTTCTGGGGGGGGGGGGCGCGGGGGGAGTTTACTACTTGGTTGCTAGGCAACCTGCATCATGACGTGTAGTATTTGGTTCATAGAGGCACTTTCCCTTTGAGTTAATATCTAAAGGGAGGATCTTTAGAACTAGGGGTAACACCTGGGCTGAGATAAAAATAGAAGGATGAAAGCTGAATTTGCACAAGAAACGAAGCTTGGCACCTATCAGCTGCCTGGCCTTGTTGTAGTCTCCTTGGATCAGTAGGAATATTCACCTTTTCTCAGTAACTAGCCGGTGGCCAAACCACCATCCCAGAATTATAAGCAGCAAATCTCTTAAATTAGGGTCTTGTGTTAATAAACCAGGGTGAAGATAAGGAGTTAAGGATCTAATTGTTAGTGGTTATTTTCTCTTATCTGTAGGTGAGATGAGCTAATGCTTATCTGTCTGCAGTCTGTCCTTGGATGTAGAGAAGTATCTCAGATGAAATACTTTTGTCCGGAGATGGCTGTGGGAAACAGGTATTGACTGTGTGACTGTCATCAAATACAGCTGGGTAATGTTATCCAAACACCCCATTGGGGAAGTTGCGCCCCATAAATGATCAACCTCACTGTTAGAAGTTCTTGGGAAAAGAATCAGATGGGAAAGCTATAACAGCACACACGAAATTCACTGCAGGAAATACATTCAGAAGCCAATATCACCAACCCTCCTTGAGTTTGACTTTATCCTCTGGAAGAGTTCTTGGCTCTTCCAGGTAATAGTTTTGCCATTGTCAGATGAATTCCTACTTCATATTTCTGTGGCTTGTAGCAGTCAAGAAATAGGTAAATTTATTAAAATAAATCATTTCAGAGCCAGGAAGATTTGTGCTTGTTGTACAAGCCTAGTGACCAGAGTTTGACTCCTGGAACCCACATAAAGGTGGAAGAAGAGCAACTCCATGGATTGTCCTTTGGCTGCCATTCCCATGCCATGGCATATGCATCTCCCCATATACACACATATGCATCGTACACACACACATCATACACATACATCCATCATATATACACACACATACACACATATACACCCATACATCACACATACACACATCATATGCACACACACATCATACATCATACACACACATACACATATACGTCAGATGCGCGTGTGCACACACACACACACACACACACACACACACACACACTCCAACAATGAATAGAATAATTCTAAAAATTAAAAAAAGAATTCCAGACATGAAGCTGTGATTTAGTCTACAAATGGTGGCAGTCTTGGTGAGAGGACCAAAGAGGACTGAGGGAGGGTGACAAAGGAACAAGCCTAGAGGACGAGGACGAGCTGCAGAGAACGTAGCACAGGCTTCCCGGGCATCACAACAGCGACCCCGAGCTGGGAGGCAGCCTGGCTTCATGGGTGATAAGAGGCCACTTGACAAGAACAGATGCTAGGGGAACACCGTGCCGGCACACTAGGCAGGAACTGAATTCCACAGGAGGCTCCAGGCCACAGTGAGGAGTTTGGATTCATCTCTAAGTTGGCAGAAAGTCACCACTGGACATTACTTTAAAGGGGCGCTGCCTGGTGGGTTCCCACGTGGAAACAGGAAGCTTTGCAAGAAGGCCACTGAAGGACTCGGGGTAGACATCAGCAGTGGCTTGGCCACTGGTGCTGTAGGAATGAGGAAAGGCTATGGACGGCAGATGTTCTTGGGTAACAGGATCAACAAGGCTGCCGGTGGATTGGAAGTGAGGGACGAGGGAAATGACAATTCAGAGCCTGACCCTCCAGCTCATTTATTAAATGGAGAAACTGAGAGGCTAGATTCTGGTAAAAGTAAGTATTAAAAATTGTTCCCTTTTGTAACAAAGGAGCTATTATGGGACCGGTGATGGGAGCTGAGAAGGCTGGCCCTGAGTGAAAGGCAACGGTATGTAAATCCCGATGCTGTCAAAACAAAATAAAACCTTATTAAATCATATCTTGACCTATATACTTTAACTGTCTCACTAAATTTATTTTCCTTCTTTTCCTTTTAGTAAATAAGCATTTGCTCATGTCATAGATGTATGGTTGAGATTCTTACTTCAAACGCATTTGGCCATTTCTCACAGAAATCTGAGTATTAAGCACAGACCAGCGACATGTGATGGAATCCTGGCGCTGTGGGAGGGACGGACTGCCTCCAGAGTAATTTCACTGCTGCGTTCACCAATGACAGGCATGGGAACCCAAGACCACTAGTGTGTGAGCTGCCAGCCCAGCGTTCATTCCGCAGCAAACGGATACACACCACATTCCCATGATCTCATTAATCTTGAGAGGTCTAATAGAAAGCATAAATCAAGGACAAAAGTTCGGACACTATTAACTGCACCTGAGAAACGTCTCACATAAATATGGACTTTCTGTAATATCAAGCCAGACCAACGGCTGTGAGCCCGTTTACATATACTGGTTGGCAAGCGTTATTTCTTGAGTTGGCATTTCTACCACATATGCACTTGCTTATGGAGTTTATAAGTCTCTCTCTCTCTCTCTCTCTCTCTCTCTCTCTCTCTCTCTCTCTCTCTCTCTCTCTCTCTCTCTCTCTCATATTAATATACTGTCAAGTAACTCTCAAGGCAGCTCCACCAGTCTCAGACCTTCTCTTTGGAAGTCAATGCCCAATAAAGGACATTTCCTGTTTCCAGCTCAGGACCTGGCGCTGAACTCAACGGAAGAAAGACACAGACACGTTGGAAGAAAGCACCACATCACAGACACCTAAGTGAACTGTGCAGGAGTGGACAGAGACGGGATGGGAGAAGCAACGGGCCCAATCCAGTGATGCAGATTCAATTAGTTAGGAAAACAAACAAACGAATGAACAAACCCACCTCCCAAACACCGCAAAACTGATCTTAAGAAAGATCTGTTCATGCTCAGTCACCAAAATCTGGTACATGGACTTTCTCAAAGTCTGGGCACACTGGAACCTGGTGGCTGATATTGGTGTTGATTCATGGCCATCCACCCTTAAACACAGGTGCTTGGACTGAGAATGTGTCACTACAGGATTGTCATGGCCTCTGTGAGGCCTCACTAGAATCAAACAAATTTTGACTTGGTTGTAAGTGATAACTGTTCTCGATCAGAAATTACACAAAGTACCCTGCCCTTTGGAATTAGTCACTGTGTCCCAGACATCACAGGTAAAGGATCAGAAGGGGAAAAATATTAACAGTAAGTGGCATAGACAGATGGTTTCCCTGTAGCCAGTAGGAGAATGGTGTATAGCTCAGAAACTTCTGGAAATGAAAAGCTATGGGAGAAAAGTGAATATGGTTAGAAAATAATGAAAGACCCCATTGAAAGTAGTCTAACATGCCCCAAGGGACAAACTGAAGACCATAATTCTCTCTACTTGTGGGAGAGTTTGGCTTTCTGGGTATAGTAACAGGTCTACATTGTATACCTTTGGATATTTATGAGGCACATTAACAATAACTAACATTGAAATTTCCAAACTTTGAAAGTTAGAAATGCACCATTGATAAAGCATTCTAATTCCACATGCTCTGCATTACTGTCCTGGGCTATCACTCCTCACTGGGATTCTAGACAGGGGCTCTATCAGCAAGCTTTCCTATACACAGAATTCACAGCTTCTGGATGCAATAAGTACTTCTATGCTATATGGCTGTGCAAACTTTCCCAATCTATCAGCACCAATTTTGTGCAATCCAAGAGCTGTCACTCAAAGACCATAGTGGGAACTCTGGGATCTAAAATAATCCATAAAACACATGCACAGGTTTAATAACTCTGAGTGCAGGTGATAGCCACTTGTTCTCTCTAGAACTTTGGAATAACGATGGAGGCACACCGCTTCTCATCCTCACACCTGCCTGGGACTTTGGGAGTTAGAGGGCATCTATTGCTTGGGGAGGTAATGCATCTGCATGGAGAAAGGCCAGGCGTGAGGGAAGCCAGAGCACAGTGTACACACACAACTCAGAGAGCCCTCAAGTGCATTTGCCCTCATGCCCTGCCTCAAGCAATGCTATGCCTCACACCTGCTCTCGAAGTATGTAGGAAGCAGCGTGCCCCACGTGGCATGAGATAAATCCTTTCTGCTTATTTCCTTACTTCCAGCTCAAAATGTGATCTAATGGAGTGCATATCCTGTGGGGTGAGTGCCATGTACCACTTTCAGCTGACTCTCAGATCCCACACTTCAGAGGGGTCAATAAAGCACCCCACAATTTAATAAAAAGCAGTTGATAAGAGAACAGACTACCTAGGTAGCTGCCTTGGTTTCTTGGAGAGATGTTTATCTTCTTTTCATCCTCAAAGGAAAGTTAAATAAATTAATAGATAGATAGATAGATAGATAGATAGATAGATAGATAGATAGATAGACAGACAGACAGACAGACAGATAGATAATTAATTAAACAAACAAATAAATCAAATGTCCCAGTTAGGAACATATGCACTCTCTTTCCCTGACTCATAACCCACGAGGGCCACACAGAAACAAACTTGCATGAGTGTTACCACAAGTAGCTTAGCCGCTGTCCTCAGAACACATGGCAGCTGGTTTTCCGAGAGCAGCAGGTGCTTTCTGATGGTTTTACCTGGCCAACTTACGCTATAGGAAAAGCTAGAAGCTATAGCCAAGTCAGGAGGTCTGTGTGCTAGTCTCAGGTCAGCTTGAGTTAGACACCCCACAGGTTTGCTGGGATCAGCGAAGCCAAGAGGTGAACTGTGGGTGGGTGCTGCAGGCCCTTCTGTGGGCCTGAGCTCGGAGAGCAGCAGACAGTGGATGGGACAGAAGGTGAGTTATTTCTGTCTTACAGAAGGGATGGTGTGTAGACGGATGGCTGACAGGAGCTTCTGTCACACATTTGGTTACTCCCTAAATAAATCACCATAGTTCAGCTTTCCAGGCCACAGACTTGTGAGAGGACACAGCATCCTTCACGCTTGGTGACCCACAAGTCCCAGAAAAATTATTGCCTCCACATCTTTACCTACCCTTCCTTTATAAACTACTGGTCACTGGAAGGTAGCCCCCTTTCCTGTCACCTGTGGAAGACAGTGTACTTGGCATCAGAGTCTGAGGTACCTGGTGCAGGGTCCTCCCATTTCAGCTCTGGCTTCTTCCCTAAATTGCAGCTCCTCTCCAGAGACGCTGGGTGAACTGTGGTTCCTCAACCCATGCGACCATTTCCTACCCATGGGTCTCTGCACATGCTATCTTCTCCTTTCCACTCTCTATTTTCCAGAAAACTCCTCCTCCTGGAAGATTTCTCTGACTGCTTCCTCCTTACCCTCTGTAGCACTGAGTAAACGCTATGGGAATCACTCAGGAATAGAACTATCTTTTATCAGACTATGAGCCTTATTGATAAGAATTCTGCCTATTAAACTATGTATCTCAACTGCCCAGAGTGGTTGCAAGCTCATAAAAAGCACAAGCATAGAGGATGGCAAATGATCTATTTTAAGTAAATCTAAATTCCCCCAAATTTTTTGCATTATTCTTTCTTTACTCAGGCACAACCAGCTATTCATGCTCTGTCCCAGTTATCTCTCTGGGTTTCATGGAGACTGTGGACAAAATCAGCCTTTACATCAGTTTTCTCTGTCTTGAGCTAGCACATGAAACTGTGTATATATGATACCTACCATACTCATCTGTCTTCTTTAGCCCAAATTTATCATCTACAGACTCTGTCACTCTTAAAAAACAGATGATATCACCGACTCAGACTCCAAGGAGATTCAGAGACTCGTATCCTTTAGTCTAGAGGAGTGATCTTAAGTAATCTTCCCACTCTTGCTTGGCCCTCTCATGTCCCCAACAGTTGAGAATTTCAAAATACAGCAAAAATATAAGTAACAGGAATTCTGATTGGATTCAAGGCTGACTCCACAGGAGAGCCCCCACAGCCAGTACTGTAAACCTGATCAAAACCCATGCCCATAAAGATCACACATTCTCCACCCCCAGAAGGGACTGAATACTGTCATTTAGTTAAGTTGACATAGCATCCAACTCCCTTCTAAATACTTATGCTGATATTCGCAGACAAATGCTATCCTCAGCCTTACCCAGAAAAGCCTCTTTTTCAGTGAACAAGTAGATAGATGATCCATCACCTCAACAATCCCTATCTCCTTGGCCACCGTCCAGTTAAGAGTGGACTTTTGCCCAGGACTGGCCAATAAGATGCAGGGAGAGGTCTGAAGACGATAGAACCCAGGAATATTTTTCACTGTCTGAGGAAACGAGATAAGTCCACCCAGACTACCCTGCCCTTGTCTCTTTCATCTTTCTAGAAGATGTGATGCCTGGGAGTACGTTACCAGCTTGCAGGCAGAGGACAAATGTTCGCATCCTAGGGTGATAAACAGAAGGAAAGGAGCACTTGGTTCCTTGATGGCATTCCTGAGCACCCAGACCACCGCCTACTGCCCTTCACCCCCCTGTGCCCCTTCCCCTCTGCTGCCCTCCTTTCCTCTCCCTGCCTCTTCTTTCCCTCCCTCCCTCCCTCCCTCCCTCCCTCCCTCCCTCCCACTTTCTTCTCCCTCCCTCTCCTCCTCCTTCCTCCTCTCTAGCTCTGTCTCTACCTCTCCCCTGACTCAGAGCAAATACTCTACCAGTGAGCTACTACCTCTTAGCCCTTTAACACTGAAAACAAAGTTAACTTTGTATTCACTTTGTCTGTTTAAGTCGTGGCTGAGTTTTCTCAGTTTTTACTCCCATCCAAACTCATTTCTGACTGAGACACCAGTGTGTGAGTTTTGCTGCCCTTTGACATTACGTATGAGTGGGACCCAAGAATAAGACATTACCACTCTGAAAATCCTGTAGCATGAGTTGTCAAAGACTGAGAGCAAAAAGCAAGGTGGGTCAATTGTGCAAATTTCATACAAAACGCAAGTGAGAATCCCAAAACTTTCTTTATCAGCTTGCATTTTGAGAATCAATTGAATGTTCTTTCCTGGAACCTTGGGAGGGTGGCTGGTGTTGGGACATGATTCTGATAATGAACTTTAACATACTTCTTTCTGATAAATGCCTATTTTTCAAGTTAAGTCAACAGAAGAATGGTCATATGCCTTACTCCCACCAGCTCTTTTTGGTAAAATCCATTCCATTTTTGAAAATAAATTTTGTAATATCTCAGTCATCACGTTTGCCCATTCTATTTCCTAAATAGTTGAGATATTTGAATGTGATATATCTATATAGTGCTCTCAACTGAAATTAAAAAAAAAAAAAAACACCTCACAAACCCCTCCCCTGGGTTTCCAAACATTATGTATTGAATTTGATACCACTAAAATCATAAGGACATAAACAAATATAGAGGATATATTGAAAAAAAAAATGAAGCGCCAGAGCTAGTCCCAAACAGTGGCCAAGCTCAAACTGTGCATCAGCAAGAACAGGTTAAAAAGGGAGCAAAGGTCTACACAGATGTCTTCAGACATTCATGCATTGGGAAGACACGGTACCGAAAGGTACCTGTTACCATCACAGGAACACAGAGAATTATTCAGTCATTAAATGGGTGACAGATACTTCACATAAGCATAGACGGCCCATGACACAAACACACAAAAACCAAACTCTTAGCTATGGCAAGGTGTGTGTGTGTGTGTGTGTGTGTGTGTGTGTGTGTGTGTGTGTGAATGAGCTATTGGATTTTTCTCTCCACTTCCTTGTCTTCACTCTGAGTGTGAGAGGACCAACCCCCTCCCACTTCAATCCCAGATGTTGTTATTAATTTGAAAGGTTCATCCAGATCTCAGAAGGCCTTCTGATGACAAGTCTGATTGGAGAGAACCGCTGAGCCTTTTAATACAGGAAATGCCATAATTATGAGCTATTTGTGCTTCTAATGTTTATGTATAAGACGAGCTTTGGATGGTCTCACTTTAGAATTGGAAAGAAACACAGAAGGAGAAGAAAATGGACATTTATGAACACAGTGCTGGCTGCACCACACGCTGTCTCACTGAATTCTCAGAGTCCTTGCAGGGAGACTTGTCCAATTTTACAAAAGAGGAAACTGAGGCTCCGAGTTACATTGAAGAACTTGCCCAAGGTTATACTGAGAGTAAGCACCAGATTGAGAAATTCAGATTGGAATGTTTCTGACTTTAAAGCTACAATTTCCCCAATACTTTGTCTTTCTCAAGGAGATCAGGCGAGTGACACAAGAGCAAATTAAATGCATGGGAGTTACTTTTCTCGGTGTCACCAGACAAATTCATGTATGTGGTAATAAAACCCAGATCTCTCAATCTCACAGCAAGTCCTGTTTGGCTTCATCGCTCCTCGCCAGTCTCCCTTTTCCCTGAACCCAGGGACTGCATCACAGTTGTTGGAACAAAGCAATGCTTGTATACGTCATGTCCTAAATCTTCAGCTACTTTTAAATCCTCAGCGCAGTCACAGCCGTTGTCTGCCTTACAAACTATCCTGATTTTGCTTTACTAAATATATTGACCTTGAACAATAAGAACATGGAATCAGTTTGATGTCATCTGAAAAAAGGCACATGTTGAAATGTGACAGAAGTTATGTCTTGAGGGGAAGTAGGGGATACAGTGGAGAAGTCCAAGTCTATGCAGCATGCCTTCATGTTCTAGCTCTTAAGTTGGGTTCATCTTCTTAATATACTATTATTAATATATATATGCTGTATATTTTAATGTCAAGTCATGTATTGTAAAACAAAGAAAAATTAAGAAACATGCACACAAACACAAAAACTAAGCAACATATATAGAAACACATTTGTGTGCCATGAGAGATGGAAGCACCTTTTGTACCTATGGGATGTGGGCAAACTATTTTCTCTCCGATCATCAGTTTTCTTAAATAAGGATGACAGTGGGATATTTGTTAGAATTATATGAGACAATGTACTAAAATATTAAATGTAGGTCTTGCTATTGCATGCCATCATAATATGAACAGAATCCATCGCCAAAAACACATCCTTTGATTGGTTTCTGAGACATCAGATTGAATTTGTCTTTACTAGCACATTGCTCTACTATAAAGCCAGATTAAAAGTTACGTGGCATAGCCCACTCACACATGGCAAGCAACAAGGACGCAGAAATTTCTCACACTCTATCTGCATGCCTTCACTCTCTGTTGTCCCTCTTTTGTGTTCCCTCCTTGATCCTAGACTGAACTGTCCCACGACGAAGTCTCTGCCAACCTGGTTGCTTGTTATCGAGGAACACAACCCCCTTAACTCAGTGAGAGCTTCTAGAGCAGTAATCTACATCTACAGACTCATTCACCCATGTCCACATAGGGCAGCAATCTGGGCAGGCACAGTCTGGCACTGGCGTTGCTTATATTACCTATGAACATATCTGGCTTGCCTCATTCCAGAATTCCCTTCTCTCCTCCAAAGCCTTTTCATCTTTTAAGACTAAATTTAAATATTACATTTTAGGAGCAACCCAGTCAATCTGATGCTCAAGGAAGATGAACCTTTCATCTTCTGAGCTTTCACACTGTACTATGCACATGTACCTATGCACAGGGCCATACCACCTTGCCTTGTGGTACAAAGTAAAGAGTATAGGTCACAGCCTCCTGGGTACTAATTTCTCTAGGAGAAGAGAAAGTCTCTTGTTTATCTCTGGACTCTTGTCCTCCATTTCCAACTGTCAATAGCAAGAGACATTCAATAAATGTTTGCTGAATCAAATATATTAACTGGGTACAGAATTAGTTCTTATATCCATCTGGGTCATTCATAACTACCAATAAGAGTACACATTCCATAGATGAGTTCATGTGAAGTTAATTAGACAAGTTAGTTAAGTCTCCAACCGAGCAGGTTATCAGAACTGAATGTCCCCAACACACGTAAGTGCAAAGATAACACACTTTTTAAAACATTTTATTAACATAATATTTTATTGATTATTTGGAAATTTCACATAATGCACCCCAATCACAGTCACTTCCCAGTCCTCCCAGGTGCTTACGACCCACCCCAAAACAGAAGAAGGAAAAAAATACCAAGTCCAATTTGTATTGCCCATATGCCCACTGTATCATGATCAAACTCCCAGTGGCCAGCCCCTTAAAGAAAACAGAGTCCTTCCCACCTACACCCCTGCCAGAGGTCAACAACTGTGAAGAGCTACACTTCAGCATCTCTATCACAACTTTAAAGAGTCTCTTCAATGGCTTCCTGTCTAGACTGTTTCTTTTGGTGGGGGGGAGGCTGTCACAGAAGCCTTCTGTATCTCATTCTCAACTGTGACGCTGCAGTCATCAACCACTGCAGAGGAAGCTTCCTTGCCCTTTATAGTCACAGCAGCACAGATCATGGGCTTCTCTTGCCTTCTACATGTTTAGTGAGGGTTTCTGGAGGAAGCTTTGCACTAGATATATCACATATACCACTCTAGGATCTGGAGAGTAAAAAAATCCTACATTGAACAGCTTTTGTAGAGTACCAACATGTCTAACCTGCACAATATCCTTCTATTGCAAGGACAGTTTTGCTCAATACATCTGCAAGGGGAAATGGATTATCTGTGAATGTAGTTTTCTTCTCATAGATCACATCTCTACACAATCCAGTCACTTAGAACGGGAAGACCGAGGCGAGTGCAGCAAGCCTCAGAGACTGGTGACTGTCTCTCTATGACGGTACAGCTTTAGAAGACACGTCATGACTCATCTTTAATTGCCATCCACTTGTAAGATGAAACCACCATGGAGCAGCAACTAGAGAAAGGACTTAGAGTCAAGTCTCAACTCTGTCAGATTCAAATTCTAGCCAATGGCAGCCAAATTCGAGCTGGAAAGTTCTCATGGGCGGAGACGAGGTTTACTAAATGGCCCTCTTCGATGAGTGATGTACAAGTCCATCAGAACCATGTGAGTTAAATTCCCCTGAAAAGGCTGGATTTAAACTAAATGGAAAAATGTTGCCTGGCACAGACTCAGGGTATCTATAAAGCTGCAAGAAACCATTTTCTCTGAGACCCTCACAAGGTTTCCTGACACCTCTAGCCAGAGCGCCAGGTTCACCGTAGGCATTGCTTAGGCTGTGGATGGATGAGTGTGACCTGGATTCAGCCTACCACTGTCAGCACAGCACTGCTGGCTCACCATAGGAACCCATGTGTATCATAGATGTTCCTTCTCGGGTTGCTCAGGTTTAGGAAAGACATAAAACACCTTGTCTCAAAGATGAGGGATTTCAACTATGCTTGAGTAAGTATCGCCCAGGAAGAAGCAAAGTAACTCCATGTGGACCAACCATGAGAGACAATTAATAAGTTGCACCTGCCCTATCCTTCCGACTTTAAGATGCCCTTCTTCAGTGTGGACCATTCAGGACAAAGAAGGGCTCTGAGACCATAAGCCCGAGATGAAAGAGATGAGCTGCGCACAGACTAGGAGTCTACACAGAAGTGGCCATACTCAGTAGGAAGAGGCGGGGCTTTGCAGAAAGAACAGCCAGTGTACAGAACACAAATATCTATTCATTCAAGAGTTTGCTAACCTTAAATGAATCCCTCACTTTCAGGATCAGAAAGGCCCACGGGGAACATCTGGCCCCAATTATCCCTCAGAAGAAAACCCTGAAGCTGAGCAGTGAAATGATTTGCCCAAGGTCAATATGGCTATTGAGAGGCAGAGCCGACACTGAACCTGAGTTTCTTGCTTCCCTGCCCAGGACTATTCTCACTAACTCATGTTACTACTTTGGATGCAAGCCTGATGAACTCTGCTGCCAGGTGGCAACTTGTTTCCCTCCAGAGGAGCAATGGAGGGGGCAACAGAGGTTTTTTTATTATTATTATTATTTTTTCACCTTGGCATATACCAGAGATGGCGTCAAGAAAGCCAGGTTTAAACCAGGTCAGCCAGCAGGGTTTGTCTAAAGCACAGCTGAGCAACCGCCATTCTAGCCAGGATTCCGTCAGTACGATGGGTGTGTCAGCGACAAAGTTGAGCTAATGAAGTTCAAGCCAAGAATTCATTGAGGAGCCTGGGCAAGCTAGGTCCAGGTTGAGGACAAGAAGGGAAAATGATTAGGTGAAGGGTGAAGGGAAGGTTCTAGATATCTGAGTCCTTCTAGGGCACCTTTCCTAGCCCAGGGCTGCTCTGAACATACACACTGCTTCTGGAAGGTCCCCAGGCTACTTTCCATCACTTGACATGTATGTACTTGCAAAGATGTTCACATTTAAAGAGAACACATAGCCCTCTATTTAAATAGTATGTCTAAAATATGGTCAAGACACCAGGAGGAGCTGACTTGGCCAAAATCAAGGCTCCACAGTCTGAATAAATAGGCTTCTCCTGTAGTGGCTAAGCCATTCACATTTGATGTCCTATGGAAAAGAACTCTTAATCAAGATGGATACAAACAACAATTAGCATCCCACAACATACTTGAATTCTTCCTCCATTAGAACTGTTAAATTTTTGATCTGATGACACATTTCAGACACCCCCTTTCACACATTTTCTGTTCATTCAACTATGTCCTGTTCTTCTATCAGTTTATCCAAACAAGGAAGTTCGGGATGTAAAGAGCCACTGATACAGGGGTACCATTTTGAACATCAACTCAACGTCAACATTGTTAGCACGAGACTTAGTTTTATATGTTAGTAATTCCCGGAGAGAGTGTTTAAATCATTAGCTATATTTCAAGCCAAGACAGAAACTCTTTTGAAACAGGTACTCCCTTTGGGGTGGTGAAGAGCAACCGAAACCAGCTCAGTCACGCCACGGCCCAGCCAAGCAGAGCACCAAGTGGTTTTGCTAAGGTGAAGGCTGTTTTGGCACAATGGCAATTGCTTTGGAGTGTCTCTACTGAAGAAGTTGGGTAGAATCATAAAAAGGCAAAGAAAAATCAAATAAGCTAGGAAAATATCTGGCTTCGGTATATACTAAGAGCAAACCAGAAATGTAGGAGTGGCCGGAGCTCAGCAGCCTCAAAGAGAAAATTAAGTGGGAAGGGCTATCAGATGTGTAGTCAGAGAAGCGGTGCCTGCGGGAAGAGAAGTGTTTCCCGAGAGCTACTTAACAATGCCACGAGCATCTCTGAAGTCATACAGGAGACCCATAGTTACCAGAGAACTCTGCCTTAGTGACGAGAGTGTGAGCTGCAGAGCAGTGTGTAGCCATTCAGGAGTGCATCTGTAATGACTCACCTTCGCTGTCAAATTGACTGGATTCAGACTCACCATGGGAACATCCTTCTGCCTGTAGCTATGAGACTGTTTCTAGAGAGTTTTTACTGAGCAAAGAACATCGTCCCTGAACATGGGGTAGGTTCCCATAGGCTGGGGTCCCAGACAGAATAAAAAGGAGAATGCCAGCTAGGCACTGGCTCCTGTCCCTCTGGGTCCTGACTGTTCACGCAACGTGACCAACACTTCGGAGTCCATCTGCCACAGTCACAGCCACTCTTGCTGCCGTGGCATCCTTGCCATGATGGACCACATCCTCAAACTGCTGGTTATATAAACCTTTCCTTCCGTGAGTTAATTTTCTCAAGTATTTCTTCATGGCAGCCAGAAAAGTAACTAATGCAGCGCCCTTGTTGAGAAATCTCAGTTGCCTGATTTCCCCAAAGGCAGCTGTTTGAGAGATATTTGCATCCATTCGGGAAGCAAGTCTGAAACAGGTAAATAAAAGCACCTCACCACCCCGCACCAACAACTTCGCACAACACCAGTGACTGCCAAGTGCAGAAGCCTGCTGCTCTCTGCTTTAAGTGACTGGAAATATCAAATGTGGGGCTCAGGGGAAGGCAGTGGGATGTGAGCCTTCCACACCAGTTCTCTCTCTCTCTCTCTCTCTCTCTCTCTCTCTCTCTCT
>CABHPR010140889.1:0-11088 GCA_902168415.1 Peromyscus melanophrys | reverse complement strand
CCCCCCCCCCCCCCCCCCCCTCCCCTCCCCCCCCCCCCCCCCCCCCGGCATATGCTCCTTCCACAATTTATTGGCTACAACAGCCTTGTTCCTTTTTTAACAAACTGTAGTCACAAATATATTATGTCTAAGGAATTTTGAGACCCCTTCTAAAGGGAGCTGGAACCAGTTCTCCAGGCTTGAGCACTTTTGAGCAAGAGCAGAGAGCTCTCCAGAAAGCCTGGCTGATGGAGGCTGGGCTCCCCCAGACTGAAACCCAAGAACTCTCATTAGAAGAGTCTGACTCCAGTGAAAGGCCTGCCGAGGACACAGGCGGAGGACAGACAAGCAGACAGACTCTGAAAGGAGCCAGGGTCCCAAGCAAAGCACAATTTTACAATCTGTGTGAATTCTGTTAACCCAGCCAAGCTGCGTACCTCACTGTGTCCATGTGAATAAGGAAAAAAAAGCAAATTCCCCTGGCTTCCCAGAGCAACCGAGCAAATGCTGAGACTCTGCTGCCAAGCGGTTTCTGCAGCATTCAAGGGCAGAATGGATTGACTCTGGCAATGGAGAAGGGGATGAAAGAATAATGGCATAGAAAGTGAGAGTGATAGGGGGAATTTCATATCTAAGTATCAGAAAATAATGAGTAACATATACTGAAGGGAAAGAGTCAAAGTATTTGATCCTAACAAAGCCTTCTTTTATAGGTTGCTGTCAGGTCATTTAGAATGACCAACAGTCGTTTTCAGTCACCTGTCATCTATAAGAATGAGTACATCTTTCTCTACTTACTATGTACTGAAGGTGAATTTTGGAGCCAGAATGCAGAAAGACAGCTTCACTGATGGTGACTCAAATTGCCCCTTTAGGAAACCAATGTTGCCATGGACATCTACAGAGGTCAGCTAAGTTTTCTTCTCAGGATGCCCATCTGTCAGGCCCATGCCTTCTCAAGCATGAAGAGAAGACAGGAATGGAGGCGTATATGACCTACCCCAAATCAGCACAGACTCCTCCTTCATGACCCAACTTTGCCACCTATGAGTCAAATAGCATCTTCCTCAGAAGGCTGTGGTAAGGGTTGGGTGTAGTCATATATAACACTGGCCACCACTAGCCTTCAGAGGAGGACATACCACCTACAGTGGTTCCAAGGTTTAAGAAGGACATATAGGGATATGGAAGGGAACTTCCTTTTGGGGCCTCTTTTCCCAACAGAAGATGCTAACAGTGAGAAATAGTTTCATGGACCAAACACCAGTCACTATTATTATTTAGGAGATAGATCAAAAAGGCAAATGACATTCTGGGGGGAAATTGGGGTTTCCAAGTCTCTTGGTAGCTAAGTATAGAATTTGTGCTGTGTGATATAAGATCTGGTATATTTGCATACATTAGTATGTGAGATCTGTATGTATCCCCTAGTCTTTGTAGGATGCTGTTCTAAATAAATTGCAATTTCCTAACTCCAAGGCCTTGTGCTTCAATTTCTTTGGGATTTCTGTAATGGACACGGATCATGGCTGAGCTCCAAATATCTGTAGATTATAGGACTGTAGTGATGGAAGGCGCCCTAGATACCATCTCCTACAAGTCACAGTGGAAAGAACCCAGTAAGTAGACATCCTCCTACTCCTGGATGAGCCTTCTCAAACCAAGTCACCCTGTTGACCACATCTCCTCATCCAAACAGGAGAGACAGCAGCACACCGCCCACACCCAGAGCTGCTTCAAGGGCTACTTAAAACAGTGTGTTCACAACAGACAATAACGGAAGGGCAGGGAGTGCCCCCAGCCTGGAGAACCACATCTGGAAAGAGTTGAGAGATTTGTCAGAGGTCACTCAAAACCCCAGTGATGAGTGGTCTTTCAGGGAGGGGCTCTAGGTTTGTGGGTGACAAACTACAAAGATTTATGTTTTTAAGACAATTAGTGACTTCCTGCAAACAAGCTGTATCAGTAGATTCTGCCTTCCTGCCTCTGACCATCAGCAATGTTCACTACCCCCTGTTTTGTGGGAAGATGATTCTAAAACACTGGGCCAAATGAGAGAAATTACCTACAAGCCCTATAGTGAATTTCAATGCTTAAATTATTGTGCCCTCCTAAATTCTGTGAGTAGGCAGTGCATTCACAGGGGCCAAAGACTAAGAAGTAGAGATGGTATTTACTGAAAATTCTCCCCCACCCTCTGCATAGCTCTTCTCACTTAACAGGGAACAGCTTCATTAATACCCATCCATTCCTCTGAAAAGGTTGTTTTTGGGTTTTTGTTGTTGTTGTTGTTTTATGAAAACACAAGCAAGTTAAATACATTCACCATCAATCCAAGATCCACATTCTTTATCAACAATCCTAACTGATCCCTTGAATTGACAACCTTGTGGTAAGAATTTTCTTAATATTAATCCTGTGGGAGAAAGTTCTCTCTCTTCATGAGGGGTTTCTGCTTCTGAATGATACCATCCATCTTCAAAGCTCACCTGTAAGTGGTTTATACAGTCAATATATACATCGAAGAGAAGAAGCAGGAAGGCAGATCATTCCAGAACCACTGGGCAAGTGGCTTTCCCAGGGAGGCAGTCCTGAGGCTTGTCAGTCCAAGTGTAGTATACAAACATTTGAATTCCTGAACTGGACCCCCAATAACTCTGATTCTCCTGGGAAACAGGAATCTTGTTTGCTGATGGCCATGTGATGATGATGCAGGCAGCCAATAGACCACATTTGGGGAAGGAGTGGACTAGGTGGACAGTGAGTTCAAGCCTGACTCCTGCCAACAAGTGCATGGCCCCTGCTGGTAACTCTGGCTTACTAGACTACCACAGGATCCACAACAAAAGCAGACAGCGAGACAAGTGGCAATAATCCCCCCCCCTACAGGTCTATACAGCAAGGCTATGCCACCCTGGGAAACTTTGACAGACAGTGGACCCCAGAGAGTCTGTGTTACTGTGTGTGATACACCTACTTCAGGAAGACTATGTAGGCAAAGGGCAGCACGCTGACCTACAGTTCTTCTCTGCTTTATTATTATTGTTGTTATTTTGCTAAATGTTGTGTATTACAAATGGGAATCAAATCAGTGTCAGATGCCTCCAAATGGATTAGCCCTTTGTGCTGGGATAGAAATACCACATTCTACCAGCAGCCAGGGAAATACTATCCCATGCCTTGGGATTTATCCAAAACAGAAGAGTATCTTTTAGAGCAAAGCACTTCCACTCTCAAGGAGTAACGTCTGCTATTTTTACAGATGGCCCTGGGGTAGTGACGGTGAACAGCACATTGCCACTGAAGCATTAGCACGCCAGCTCATACTATTACAGCCCATGGTTTGAGTAGAGCTGGGCCACCAGGTACAGATTAGCCCACGCAAACCCACTGGCTACAGTTAGGAAGGTGTCTTACTCAGTGTTCTACTGTTGTGAAGAGACACCATGACCACAGCAACTCTTATAAAAGGAAGCATATAATTGGTGCTTGCTTATAGTTTCAGAGGTTTCGCCCCTTTACCTTCATGGTAAGAAGCACAGGGGCACGCAGGCAGACATGGTCCTGGAGAAATAGCTGAGAGTTCTTCATCTGGATCCACAGGCAGCAGGAAGAAGGAGAGTCCCTGGGTCCCGCTTGGGCTCTTGAAACCTCAAAGCCCACCCCCAGTGACACACTTTCTCCAGCAAGGTCACACCTACTCCAATAAGGCTACAACCCCCAATCCCTCCAAGGCAGTGCCACTCCCTGCTAATCAAGCATTCGAACATATGAGACTATGGGGGCCGTTCTTAGTCAAGCCACCACAGAAGGGAAATTTAAATTATTGCATATTTTTGAGAGACTGGAGTTTTTAATGAAACATTTCAACTCCAGCATTCAGAACCCAGCCTTACAGTTTATAGCACAAACAAGACTCCCAATAAACACTTGAGGGACAGACGAGTGAAAGTGCAATGCGTCAGTGACCCAAGAAAATATCTGCTCCCCATGTTCCTGTCAAGAATTTGCTATAAACCAAGGTTTTCTGGTTTTGGTTGGTTTGTTTTCAATTTTTTTTATTAAGTTAGGCCTTGACATTTCACACATGTAGATAATACATTCTGTTTACTCTCCTCATCCTTTTTTCTTCTTCCCACACTTATTATCTCCCCTCCTCCCTACTGCTACCTTTCCTCCATCTGTGACTTTCGATTTTGCTTTGTGATTGGAACTATCCATAGGAGCTTGGTGGGGTAACAAGTGGGTACATAACTCAAGGCAGGGACTTCCTCTCACCCTGGATCCATCAATAGAGAATGAATGGTTCCACAGTGGGGGTAGGGCCCCCTGAGCCCTTCCTCTATCCATGCCTGCTTGCTGATGGACCCCTTCTTATGCAGAATCAGTGCTGGGAGTTCTTGATTGCAAAGGTGGTCTTGTCCAGAAGATAGAGTTTCCAGCCCTCCTCCTTATCTTCCAACTATTACAATCATTCTACCCCCTCTTCACTCCCGGAACTTTGAGGGAACAGTATAAATGCCATGTTTAGGACTGAGCACTCATCCATCAAGTATTCTCAGAGTCTTGTACAACTTGAGTCTCCGCTATTTGCCACGAGCTATTTTAAGCATTGAAGATATTTTACAAACAAAAGTAACAGCTAACTAGCTCTTGATCTTCTTCTCCTCCTCCTTCTCCTCCTCTTTCTGTTTCTCTTCCTCCTTCTCCTCTTCCTCTCTCTTCTCCTTCTCTTTTTCCTCCTCCCTTCCTTCCCCTGTGAATGTGGGTGTTCATATGTCACTGTGCTTGTGGAAGTCAGAAGACAACCTCTCGTGTTGGCCCTCACCATTCACCTTGTTTGAGACAAGGTCTCCTGTTGCTCACTTCTGTGTATACTAGGCTAGCTGACCCATGATCTTCTGGCATTCTTCTCTGTGCCTTCCATCTCCCCACAGTGGCACACTGGAATTACAGAGAGCTACAGTGTCTGGCTTTTGTGGGGATTCAGCTCAGAAGAGAAACATAATTTGGGAGAATTATTTTTGAAATAAGGTTATGTGATGAACTTGGACTGGGGGATAACATTAAAAAGGATGATAGGAGAAATGAAGGGTTTATGATAAATAAATTAATGAATGAGTGTCTTGTGAGGGGAATTAATTGCTTCCCATAAACCTGCTATCCTAGGGG
This sequence comes from Peromyscus melanophrys, assembly GCA_902168415.1. Taxonomy (NCBI): domain Eukaryota; kingdom Metazoa; phylum Chordata; class Mammalia; order Rodentia; family Cricetidae; genus Peromyscus; species Peromyscus melanophrys. The sequence continues at coordinate 5,937 of CABHPR010140889.1, read as the reverse complement.
AGAGTGAGGAAGCCACTTCTATAAAGTTGGTTTTGAACGAACTATTTCAAAACCATATTCCACTAGTTAAACCGCTGTGAAGCCGCCAAGTGCTTGAAGTTCCAACTACCTACTCATTCCTAAAACATGTATAAAATGAAACATTTTTTACATTTCCAAGAAAGTAGGCTGTACACTGTACATTGTCTATGTTTAGTCATCTGCTTATACCATAGTGCAAATGCAGTCTCCACATGGATGTGGTACTCTTTCCTTGTGGCTCTCTCTCATGTATATGACATCCTCTGCTCTTTCGGCCTCTCTCTGCCTCTTGTCAGCAAAGGTTAACATGTATGCACATCAAATAATCCATTTCTCCTCTGTTTATAGAGGACTACTGAAGAGATAAAGAGTGGAAAGACACAGAGAGACTTTCAAATCAAGCATATTCTTAAAATGCATATATTTCATGATATATAATAATCCTGATACACTTCTAAAACAACCGTCAGACAGGGGGGCTGTGAGATGACATTTGGCTTCTTTAGTAAGCCAGCTATGTTAATAGGGCTCGAGATCTAGAGAGGCCAGTGGGAGAGTGCCATGCACACTCTACACTTAGCCTTACTCTTTCTAAGCATCTGGATCCTTTTACATGCTATAGAGTACCAGTGGGTGGTCTGGAAATTCTAGGGGAAGGCACTGATGTTTGGTCTGGGAGGCGGGCATGCAGAATGCTCCAGGCTGGTGTTATAACTGCTTCCCTGGGGAACAAGGGACTTGAGATCAGACCAACTTTCCTCACCCATCATCCTCATCATCACATAGGCCAGCTCCACCCTGCCCAAGAAGTGATCACCCAAGAAGGCTTTTTACGGAACACAATTAGTGGCTGGACAGCGTCCTGGGCAAGCAATCAATAAAGCAAGCTTATTAGAATCATCTGTTGGGACATGGAGCCTGTCTGCAACACAAAGTCAGGAGGGCTTGATATGTGATTTGCTATGACATCACAGGAGAGATGCTTTTCTGACTCAGAGTCTACATCTGAACTGTTCGGATGACCCAGGACATAGTTTTTTCTAGTTATTGATTTGTTTCCCTTCAGATGTTTACTATCTACTTACTAATAGCATAAAAGTGATTAGTTAAATCTAAGTGACTTTCACATGGCTATAAAATAAATGTCTACAAAATAAAAATAATAGTTACATAACTACAAAAAAAAGCCCTTATGATAAAGCTAGAAAAGCATTCACAAAGTCCCTAAGAAACTTAGCTAGACAAACTTCTGGTCATTGTTATTTAGAATCCTGCACCAGGGCAGAGCAGCTGAGGACTGCCAGGGGAACAGTCACGCCTTGTGCCCAACACTGACTGTGCTGCACACCACAATAATGGTGACACTTCCCATGAACCAAGTATCAACCCAAGTCTCCACACATACAACTCAGCCACCCTTCCAGGTGGGAGGTGCAGAATTATTACTTCAGATGGTAATATTTTATTGAGGGTACCATGTTCCCCATTGACCAGATTTCAGATGATAAACCACAGCCTGAGCTCAAGGGAAATGGCTGGCTCTTACCTAGCTCTTCTCCCTGAATTCAAGCAGATGCGCTGGCATACGATATACACACTACATATGATAAACAGGTGAATGAAAAGTTCCCGAGAGAAAAATAAAGTTAAAATCCCTAGATTTTTTTTAAAAAAATTTACATATAAAGCCTTTAATTAAAATAAACAAGGCCTGTCTAGAAGATTCAAAACATATATAGGAAATTAGAAAAGAGGAAATAAAATTTTGTCCTAAGTCCTGGAAACATTTTGAGCCATGTCTGCCCTAACATTAATGGAAGTGTGTTAGCACAGAACATACGCAGTGTTAGTTAATTAAAAATAAAAAGGTCTGGGCCTGGAGAAATGGCTCAGTGGCTAAGAACACTGGCTGCTTTTTCAGAAAATCTAGGTTCAATTCCCAGCACCCACATGGTGGCTTTCATCTGTAACTCCAGTTCCGGGGTGTCTGATGCCCTCTTTTGGTCCCCACAGACAGCAAGCATGCATGTAGTACACAGATATATATGCAAGCAAAACATCCATACATATAAAATACAAAATCAATAACAAAAAGTTCAGATAAAAAATTAAATGGTCTGTCATAATGATCTCATTATTACTAAATGAATACACAAAGCCTACACCTAAAATATCTTACAGAAAAGGCAAGGAAAAAAAGAAATACAGTATCTTTACAATTTAATTAAGTGTTCAACGTATTAAACTGAAAAACAGAAAATGCTAACTTTCTATTCTGTAATTTTATATTTTAGAGTCTTCACATCTCTGCACTAAGATAAAAAATGTTAGTGGTGTGTGAAATTAAAAGTGTGTCTTACTTTGACAAGCCAACCCAAATAAAACAATAGCAAATGGCTATTTCTCTCCAAGACCCTAAAGCTTTTTGAGAAATTTCTAGAACAAGATTTTCAATCTGCTCTTTTGTGCTGAGGACCAAACCCAGAGCCTCATGTATGCTAAATATGCACTCTGCCAGTGTCTGTTCTTCAGTTTAGATGGATGATGGCGTGTAAGAGCAGATTTGTACTTGAGTCAGGAGAATAAAACCTTTAATAGGGTGGCTGAGTATTTTACATCTTACTGAAAGAACTGAAGAAAGAGGAAGGAGCTCTCACACACCGGGGAAACCAGCATTTGTTCTCTTACCCGAAGAATATGTTATCATGTGCCCAGTACCTTATGTCAGTTATTAGTCACTTTCTCTGGAGGCTGCCAAAGGTCCACATCCATCAGTGCAGAGCAGAATCACACTCACACGTGCTGAAGGCTGGGTACACAGGCCCCAGAGCTTGTAAGGAATGAGGGAGAATGTTTCAAATGTCTCCGTAAATGAAACCAAATGTAAAGGAAAATGACATCATTGCATGCTGGCTGGAATCCTTTCAGCTGTTTTGTGTGGACTTGAATTTCACAACACAAACACCTACTTTACTTGTCTTTCCATAGCTTAAGCACAGTCAATTATGTTTTAATCAGATTTCCAACTATAAGGTTGAACAAGATCCCACCACTTCTTCCAGACATTAAACATGGAACAATGCTTGGCTGCTGATTGATCTTTCTGTATCATGCTAACTTTAGTAAAGCATATTTACTCTTATTTTTTCACAAAGAAGAGCTGTTACAATAGAAAACTTTGAGTTGACATTTTCCTAGGTTTATAAGAAAGGAAATGTGAGTTTAGTCGTAATTCTCCCTTGACATAGGTACTTAAGATCACAGACATAAGATTTGTAAGGGACCTGAGAGACCTTCTCTGTTCAAATCCCTCAATCTATAAATTTGCAGTTGGAGGCCAGGAAGGCTAGGAACCAAGAGAAACAACCATTATTTAGAGAATTATGATGGCTGAGCAGCAATATAAAATCCAAATATAGGGGCCAGAGATGTGGCTTATCAGGTTAAGAGTATGTAGTATCGTTGCAGAGGACCTGAATTCAGTTCTTAGCACCCACAGCAGGCAGCTCACAACCACCTTTATTTCCAACTCCAGGGACTTGTAGCTAGTGGCCTCCACAGGTACCCACACATATGTGCACAAACCCCACACAGTTACGTGCATATAATTATAGTTACATCATACATATGTTTTACTATTTCCATTTTCTTTCCTACCCATGGACCTAAGTACAGTATGCTGACAGTGCCAGCACCTGGAGTTTGATGGGCATGCTGAGGCTCAGGCCAGACTCCCGGACCTATTCAAGAAGAATTGCTTTCTACTTAGCAAAAACCTTGGATGATTTCTACATATATCCACATCTAAGAAGCCCAAGCCTGTATCCATTCTCCTTCATGTTGGTTCACAAATTTATCACAATTATTTCCTGTCTGTGAGGAGGTAAATAATAACAATTAAGAATAAACCTTTAGAAGACAGGCATGGTGGCATACAAACATAATCTCCAGAACGTGGAAAATAGAGCTGGGAAAATCAGGAGTTCAAAATCATTGTCCCCTCTATAGCAAGTTCAAGATCAGCTTGGGCTATGTGAGACACCACCTCATAATACCAAAGGAGAAAAAAAAAAAACACATAAGCTTTTGTACTTGTATCAATTTGTCCCAGTAGTTTCAGACAGGCTAAATCTATCTTGTAAAGAGGAAGTCTTTATAAGCTGTATTTATATCTGTGTAATTTTTCAAGTGATTCACTTTTATTGTATTTTATAAGAATGTCAGCTCACAAGAAATTAGAAATTATTTTAATGAAATTTCACCAAAGACAGAGTAGGAAGCATCTACACCATCCGTCCTTCCCCTAACTGAAACCCTGGGAAAACAGTTGACTCACCTCTCAACTTGTCTATGAGCCCGTATTATCTTAATGTGAAAACCAGAGATAGACAGTGAGAGAAACATTACAGTTCATCTCCTGTGACCAGAGATGCAAAGACTCTGAACACAGCACAACTGAAGCAAAAGAACAATACATTATGAGCATTATTTGCCACACCAGGCAAAATTTCTTATAGGGATGCAAGGCTGGTTTAGCATCTGAAAAGCAACAACTATAATGTACAATATGAATGGGCATTGAGAAAAACACCACTGGGTTGACAGATGCAGACAAAGATTGTGCCAAGCCTAATGTCCACTTATTTTAGTGAGACTCTGTCATGTACATGTGTGTATATGTGTGTACACCTGGCTCGAGGATGTAGCTCAGTAGTAGAGAGCTTGACTATCATGATCAAGCCCAATAACACACTCACATGAGAAAGGGAGGAAGGGAGAGAGAAGGGGAGGGAGGAGGGAGGGAAAGTCCAGTCACAAGTGTAAGACCCCTTCCTATGAGTTGTAGAAAGGGAGGAACAATAAGGCTAGGACTACTGCTCTTGGCTGCCCACCAGAATGTGATGGTAAGATCCTATTGTTGAAGACCTCAAACACACCTTGGCCTCAGGACACAGGACAACAAGTTGGCACTGGGCTGGAAGCTTTCTCCCTGCAGGCAGGCTTTCAGTTGGAAGTTATGTGCAGACCCCTCGGGGAGGAAAAGCCATCCACAGCCCTACCCAGCTATGAACTCTACAAGCTACAATCTGCAACTGCCAAACAAGATGCATCACAGGTACAATCCTGGTGTGATTATGGTGGAGTAACCAATCACTTTCTCAGTGGACTTGAGGGTCCACAGAAGGAATTCATGCCTGATACTGTAAACCTGGTCAAAAGCCCATGGATAAGGAGAGTCTAAGCCTAGCAGTAAACCTACTACTGTTGTTTTGTTAATGAACATGTCAAACTACCTTCTAGATATTTGTGTTTCTACCAACAGATTAAGGATGTTATCAGCTTTCATCAGAGAAGTTGTTTGTTTTGTTTGTTTGTTTTTCTGCAGCAAGGTGGAGTAGCAGTTAAGGCAGGAATTGGTAATCGATCCAAGTATCAATAATAAGTGTTGGCAGGGTGCTCAGACCTATGTGAAATATCCATATCACCCTCTCCAAGGCTCAGGGATTGTCACAGAAGAGGGTGAAAAGAATGTTTAAGAGTCGGAGGATAGGCAGATGTGCAGCAAAAATGACTATTTCTAAATAGGAGGTGGATCTTGCACTTACAAACCCACTGTAGCTGAGGTTACCTGCAGAAAACCAGCAGAAGACTGGACCCAACAATACTTCATCATGGGTCAGGAAGGGGCTCGTGGGGCCTCATTCTTCCCTGAGGGATTTGTGGAGCTTAATGATTGCTGGGGGAGGAGGTATCACTTTCCTCAATACTGTAGGCCATGATCATGCAAATAATCGCGCAAATAGCACTAGTTAAATTCAGTGTGCCACACACGCACAAGCACACGCACACAAAGAAATGGAAGTAGAAGGGGACACGTTGAGAAGGAGAAGGGTTTCAGTGGACGAGGGATGGGGA
>CABHPR010140888.1:0-25932 GCA_902168415.1 Peromyscus melanophrys | reverse complement strand
ATTTGAAACACTTACTTGTAACTATTCTTAATGAGGAGAACTTCTCTCCTTCAGTCTACCCAACAGACTCTTTCAGTTCGTCACTTCTAATGCTGGGATCAGTGGCCACAGATACATCACTGGGAACTGTGGCAATTCTCATGCCAGCCGCTGTCATGATTCTGAGAATGCTGGATAGTTAACCTACTCTGTTCAAAGATTCCCCGTCAAATTTCAAATCAAGAATCATTTCTGTATCCTTTGGCTCACGAAACCCAAACCATTACTGGGCCAAATACCATACACTACACTTGATCTTTTGATCCCTTGGCACAAAGAACTATGTAGAAATGAGCTTTCTCTGTACTTAGAACTGGGTGCATCTTAATACACAATATGAAAAGTTATGAGATAGTCTGCATTGCTCAAGAAAGGCGAGACATTGCTCTTTATCATTTTGCAAGATGACAACTAAGAGGACTGAGCTATCAGACAAGAAGAAAAGCCTGAAGCCAAGCATGCCTGGACCACACTGAAAAAGAGAATCCTCAAATCTAAAAAACAGAAGAAATGTCAGCTCCATAGCTGACTGCGTCTTCCACAGAGGGCTCCACAGGTGATTCCAGTTTGTGCTTCCAGTTTGCTATGTGCTCCAAAGGCCACACACAGGAGGAAGGGACAAGAATGGAGGTGCCAGGTCTCTAATTACCTAACCTAGATATGATCTTAGTGAGGACAACCACTGAGGACTGATGAGGTGCTGTGCAAAGCCAGTCAGTCAGCATGTGAGGAACCGGAGAGCTCGTGTGCACTGGGACTGTCCCATTGTCCTGCCCGGGGCTTTTCTGAGGCCGCTCAATAGCAGCCTGCTATCTGCTGGGGCTTTCCTCTTGCTTGAGTTCCTATGTGCAGAACTTACCAGAAATTCGTCACCTTCACTTCCACCAAAATTAACACTGTCAATGTGGAAGTCCATGAACACTTTATTGATGTTTCACCCACTTCAAGAATCAGCACAAGCCCAGACACGAAAAGGAGAGATCCTCCACACACAGGAGAGAGACGCAAGATTACAAAGCAGTGCAAGCTAGCCAAGAAAGCTGAGTACTTCCAAGTTTTACCACAAATCAGAGCTATCACTCAATCCCATGGATTAATGCAATTTATTTCTATTAGAACCAGTGAAATCCATTCTCATAGAGAACCTAGAGAAATAATGGATACAGACATAAAATCCAAGGCCTCCTTTACAATTGCTTATTTCATCTTTCAGATCCACCCTCTAAGGACTTTATTACTAGATCATCTCAGAAGTTGTTTGGGTTCAGTCAGAATATAAATTCTTATTTCCCTCAGTATCACTTCTCAATGTGTGGGATTTCTTAGCATAAAGGTATTGTTTGTGTAAAGTAGCTACAATGTTAATAATGAAAGCAAAACGGAAAGGTTTAGGATAAGAATCCTGAAGTCTATAACGTGTGTTTTATTACAAAGCTTGCATTTTGACATATTGAATAGTGTAATCTGTACATATGGTCTTTAATGGCTATACTTCTCTTCACTCTGCTTTGGTAAAAGCTCTCAACAGGACAAAATACTTACTTTCAAAGCTGTGTTACTGTCCACTGATGACCCACGACTGAGCACACCCCCCCACACACACAGCTTCATATTCTTTTCCTGCATCAACATGCACTGCATACTTCTTTTTTTTTTTTCCCTAATTTTTTTTTTTTTTCGAGACAGGGTTTCTCTGTGTAGCTTTGCGCCTTTCCTGGAACTCGCTTTGGAGACCAGGCTGGCCTCGAACTCACAGAGATCTGCCTGGCTCTGCCTCCTGAGTGCTGGGATTAAAGGCGTGCGCCACCACCGCCCGGCTCACTGCACACCACATCAAACCTCCCTCCTCAGTCCACCTCAGGCTGCCTCTTCTGCTCTCCCTTCATTAGGATGGCAAGGTTTGCTATGCCACAGAAGAGCGGGCTTACATCACATCTACCCAGGGAGCTCCTCCAATCTAGAGCCCTTTCTCCTGACTTTCTTCTTAGCTGAGATGCATTACTAATATTTTTTTTTTTAGACAGGGTCTCACTGTGTAGTTGTGGATGGTCTAGAATTCCCTATGTAGACGAGGTTGGCTTTAAACTAATTAGTTAATTTCTTAAAGCAGGCTCCACTGGGTCATTTTTCTAGAACTTGCTTCTGATGGCTTTCCAATTGTGTGAGCTTACACAAAGTACTTTGCCTTTTAGTGAGCCTTAGTCACTTGAATTTCCTCACATACAAATAAAACTATCTATTGCATAGATTTGTGGAGATTAGATAAGGCATCCCATTGAGATGTGTCAGTCTGGAAAGGTGCCGTTTAGCAAGCACTCAGCAAACATTAGCCAGTGTTAAACAGTCTGGACACTTTCATGTGCCTCAAGAGTGCTTTGGATCTGGATCATAACCAGTGTAACACAGGCATAGCAGCCTGCATCACAACGGAGTCATCTAAGTCTAAGCCTGTGTGTTGTGTTGTTTTGGTTTGGTTTTACTGTGCTGGGAAGAGAACCCAGTGTTTTAGAAGCTAAGCAAGTGTTCTGTCATGTAGCTCTAATTTCAGATTTTAACAAGAGACCTTCTTTTGAGAGAGATGGATTTGCTAAGTTGGTCAAGTTGGTCTTTCCCCTATAACTTATAGGGGAAATCAGAAATAATTAACAACTGTTGACTAATGTCTGAACGACCTGAGTTTGTGGTGTTTAAACACCTTTGTCTGTCCATGGCATAGCTCTCTCAGAATTTTGCATAAGAGAATCAGTGTAGCTGGACAAGCACATACAAACAGTACGGCCTAGTGATAGCCCCTGCATACAGCAGACTTCCTCACTTTATAAACATGGCTACAGACATGCCAAAGTTTTCCATGTAGGGGAAACAAGCCTCTTGGAGCTGCTTGAGATAAAAACAAGGAATAAAAGAGAGGAAGCATGCCTCTGAGACTGGGATTATGCTGTGGCCAACATAATTCATGACCTTTTCCAGAGTAGCTTTCTGAAACTATAAAGTAAGGGCATTTACTGGAATCTTTCAGGGAGATTTTATTTGTATGTGCATACATATGTGAATTTCTCTTTGGCAGAATTGTGGTACAATTTTAAATGAAGGTTGAAAGGAGAAAGATGGAAGGATTGACGGAAGCAGTAACAGACAGGCAAAGATCACGCAGCAGCACACAGTCAGACCCCAGGAACCTGGGCAGGAGTTACTGTATTTAGCCAAGCTCCTCCCTACTTTGACCCGGTGGTATTTCAGTGAGTCTCTCTGATCTGCCTCTTGTAGCACATACTTGTGCCCTGTAACATCCAGTAGGCCCTTTCGAGTCTCTTATCTCAGGTTCAGAGTAGGTTACCAGCTGTTCACTTGTTTGCTGTTGTCTGGATCTACTCTAAGCAGCTTTCTCAGATGTTATTTCTAGTCTAAAATATCCCCCACAGCACTGTCGTATACAATAGCCTCCTCTTTGCTCTGGTGCAATTATCTAAGTAAGGCACATAGGAGAGTCCCTAAAACACTTCATCGCCTAAGTAGCCAGCAGAGGAATCTTTTATTAAATGAAGCTAATTTCAGTTACTGACAGGCCCACGAAGTGCCTAAAGAAAACGGGAGTGTCCGGCTCCTTGGGGCCGTTCCAGGAAGGTCGTCTGCTTTTAAAAGCTGCATTTCATTAAGGATCTGTGATGGTCACTGGAACTTTGCCTGTTGTTTTACTCAGTAGTCTCTGGGGGACTATTTGGCACTAGGGTGCAAAATGAGCTCAGCAATTAGGGAAAGACACCACTGCAGGCACTTGAGTAAATCACTGAGTACCAGACTTCACAGAGAGTCAGTACCAGGCCAGTGTAATAGCCTAAGGATGCTGGGGAGTCTGGCTTCTCTTCCTTCCAGTGGTTCTGGTCCAGCTCCCGCTGTCCCTGCCTCCAGGGGTGCTCTCAGGTATTTGGCAAGTAGAAAGGCAATTTCAACCAACTTTTCAGGCCAACAGAATCGATCACCAAATGTTTCAAACATTCATCCTCTGAAAGTGGAAAACTCCATAAGCTACGTCTATTTGTCTAGTCTGGCCCTAGAGACGCCTGCATGTAAGACAGACTGCTGTGACAATGTGGAGGGGTCCGAGGAGGTGGGAGCACTGCCTCTGGGGTATGTGGGTTCTTCCAGGGATCTGTTTGATGACCCCTATGTAGTGAAGAGAGGATAAGAACAGTGACTCTGCTTGCGTCCAAATCTGTAATCCTACCTCAATTCCCCTAGGTTAAATTACTCATTTCAGTCCCAGGAAGTATGAGAAACATTCAGAGAGAAGGAGCATCCCACTCTCTCACAACCTTGCCTCTGAGCCTGGGCAAGGAGAGGCAGATCACAGCAAGTTCAAGGCCAGGCTGCCTACTGGCATAGCCCGTTCAGATAATCCAGGGATACACAGTAAAACCCAGTCTCAGAAAACAAAAAGAAAGTAAAAATGAGGGAAATTAGATGAGCATGCCCTATGGTGTTAAGGACTAAGAAATAGTAATAGTGTTCTTTTCAATTTTCTTGAGACACTAAGTATCTACCTGTTTGAAGAACCCATCTGGTCATCTTCAGAGGGAAAGAAGTGTTTGGTCGGTTAATACAGCATGGTGAAATTCCCTCTCTAGGGTAGCAGGGGACACAAGGACTGATAATAAAGGCTTCTAATCTAGAGTAAACTCAACTCACTCCTCAATTCACCTCTTTTTAACAAGGCCATCAGATCAGCAGTTTTACTATGATCCCCATTTACAAAGAAGGAAACAAAAGTATAAATTGATAAGAAACAGCCAGAGGTATGAGCAGCTAGGAACTGTAAGTAGAATGTCTTTTTATTTATGTTCATATGACAAAGTAGACCTTACAAAGAGGGAGAGCCAGCGTTTCTGTCTCTCTCTCTCTCTCTCTCTCTCTCTCTCTCTCTCTCTCTCTCTCTCTCTGTCTGTCTCCCTCTCTCTGTCTGTCTCCCTGTCTCTCTTTCCTTCTTTCCTTCTCTCTCTCTCATATTTCCACTGATATTCCTCTGTCCCAGAGTGACATCTTGTATATAGAGAGCATCAATCGCCCCCCCCCCCCCAGAACCTCAGCCCTGACACTTACACAATCATACAGAGGTAACTCAGTCCCTGAGCACCAATTTGCTCTTAGCATCTTCTCTCTCTCAGTGACTTAGTAAAGGCTAATAAAGGGCAAATACCGTGGGGAAGGAGAATGATATCACAGACAGAAGTCCACCCCGGACTTAGTGATGCAGGCCGTAAATCATTACTCTGGAGGCTGAGACATAAGAACTACAAATCCCAAGGCTGCTTACACCACTGAGTGAATTCAAAGTCAACAACTGAGAGACTGTTTCAAAATTTAAAAAAGTAACAAGAAAGCTGGAGTTTAGCTCAGCGGTCAGGTGCTTACTTACCATGTGATGTCATCCACTTAAGCCCCAAGTCCGGGGCCAGGGTGTTGATTCAGGAGGTTTAGAAGACTGAGGAGGGGTCACCAGATTTTGAACTGCCCATACAGGGCTATTAAGAGCTGCCCAGGATGGTTGAAGAAACCTTCACCTTAACAGACAGATGGGGGATTCCAGTCCAGAGCGACTTCCCTGCTGTCCACATCTTCTCTTCGCCTGAATAGGGCTCGTCAGATGAGTGAGGTTAAGAAGCCTGTTCGTGTCAGACTGTCGTTGTTGATTTTAAAAACCATTGCTATTCTCCTGTCTCCTGACTGCACTTCGTGCTCCTCATATCTACTCCACCCCGTTTTTTTCTGAAGTTGGATGCTGAATGCCAACACAGAGTTTCAAGTAGTAAAAAGATGGAAACAACAACACCATTATTGTTTTGTTACCTCCGTGACTGGGGTAGTGACTCTGGGAGACCCCCACACTTGCGTGTCCAGTGCCAGGCCTCTGTGTTCCTGCCTTTCTTTCACTGTGGTGCAGGTGGGAGGAAGCAGAGGAAAAGCTGCAACTGTAAACGTGGCCTGAAAACCTCTCACTTCAGAGCCACAGCTTGGATAGCTTTGCAGTTGGCATTTGTATAATGGGATTTAGGATGAGGAGTTAATTGCAAACTGGACTTCCTTTATCATCTAAATACCACTGTTTGTGATGATGTTTGAGTGAATCAAACCAGAAAAAAAAGAAAATGAGTAAGTCCTTCCACAGACGCAGTGGACATCTCCTGTATACCTGAAGAACTGGTAGATGCGAGTTACATCAGTCTGAAAACAAAAATTAGAAAGCTATGCTTGAATGAAGCTTATATTGGCCATATGTGCACATTTAAATTAAAACAAATTATTTCGAATGCTTGATAGCCATGTATCTGCTACCATATTGGAAATCACAGATGCAGAACAGTTTGCATTATTGAAGAGAGTTCTTTTGGAGAAGTCTAACGATTAAATCCTAAACAGAATGAACAAAAGGAGTTCAGTAAAAGTTGTTCTGTTAACAAAGACTAAAGAAAGAATAGGGCCAGCTTATATTACAGAAGTGAGATTCATAATTTTATAAGGGGTGATCAGAGATGGCTTCATTCACAGATGACATTTGCATGCAAAGCTGAAGATGACGAGGCAAGAAGCTGGAACCATCACAGGAAAGATCCTTCTAGACTTAGGGAAAGGCAAGAGCAGAGAGCCTGAGACCGACCATGGCTGAGGGCTCTAGAAACAAGCGTGAGGTGGAGTGACAGAGGAAAGGGTTGAGAGTGGGGAGAAGGAGATCTGCCCAGGTTTGCTGTAAAGGTGACTGAGTGGGACTTGACCCAACCCTACTGGGCTTGGAGAGAGTAAATGCTCACTTCAGGACTGGGCCATGTACTGCTCAGGAAGGAGCTGCTGACGACTGAATCAGGAAGAAGTGTGGAGTCAGACTGAATCTGATGATCAGGTGTTGATCTTTGAAAATGTCGGATCTAAGATGTTCTTTGGATCTCCAAGTGGATATATCAAGAAGGCAATTGGATACATTTTGAGTTCGGGATAGACATGAAGCCAAAAGCTTAAAGTTATAAGCCCTGCTGAGATGACCTAGGGGCCAAGTGAAGGCTACGATGAGACTTAGGGGTGGAGGCTTCAGGAAGTCCTACATTAACAACAATACTCTGAGGAGGGGCCCACACAGAACACCGGGGCTCACTATCCTGCCTGCACTCTCCGGCCACCCTGCAGAAGCAGGTATTGTGTAAAGGAGTTCTGTCAAGAGTTGTTGATGAATCTGGTATCATGAGAATTGATCATTAAACTTCCTAACAGGAAAGCCACTGCTGACCACAATAGTATGCTGTTTGATGCGGAAAGCCTAGTTACAAGAGATCATTGTAGAATAGAACAGTAGACTGCACAACTGGATTGTTCTGAGGAATTTTGCTCTAGAGGGAGCAGATACATGGAGCACTGAGCAGAGGGAGTTGAGTGGTCCAATGAGTGTTTTAAAAAGTAATATTAGTTAAATAGTAACATATTTACAGAATGCTTGCAGTGACCTACTATAAAAGGAAAACTGGTGCTGCCATGAGAACAGAAGAAAATGGCTGTAGAACTGCCCTTGAACATGTGAGAGTAGCAAGAGCTACTCTTAAAGATGGAAACTTTGGCCATGGATATGGGCAACTTCATCTATACTAACAGTAGAAAATGCAGAGCACTTGGTCCAGATGGCAGCCTGTCTATGGTAGACACAGTGGTTGACAATGGACGGAGTATGTTTCTGATTAAGTTCTTCCTCAGTAAATAAGAAAGTGATCATTGTGAGTTAAAGTGGAGAGAAAATTCTGAAGTTTTGAAAAGGGAAGATATTCATAATTATTCAGGAGGTTGGAGAAGGGAATCTACTCGAGAAAAATGTTTTGGAACAATTTTAAGGGCCAATGTAAATTTCATGAACATCACCTAACAGTCTAAAGTCAGAATAATAATGTAATTGGCACAGCCGCATTCAGCAAAAGGTCTAGATGCCTACTAGGTAGAGTTGGATGCAACCAAGAACAAGAAAGCCCAGAAGAGGAACCACTTATGTGAGGAAGCATGAGTTTTAACTTGACTAAAGAAAGGGAGGAAATGAGGAGCATCTGAGAAATGACAGGTTGTGGGATCAGTGGGGTGTGGCTCCTGGGATAGCTGTAGCCATTGCAGCACAGAAGCTAGAGAGATAGGCTAGTGATGAAGAGTGGAAGATGCTAGCTATCTCAGTGAATCTCATCACTTCATGAAGTGAGACATTTTTGATGAGCTACAACTAATTGACATTTGAATTTAATATCAGAAAAACAGCAGGTCAGCACGTTCCCTCTACTCCAGCAGGACCTCGGGGTCTTCTTTCCCCTGGGAGGCTGAACAGTAAGTTTGTATCCCATCTGAGGTCCTCCATTATTAGTTTTGATGTTTAAATTTAAAGTTTATTTTACATATATTTTTTCCAGAATAAATGAACAAATGGGGTGCATTTGTAACCTCTTTTTAAGAACTCATTTGTAATACGATTCCTAAAATCCCAATTAGTCTTGACATATAAATGGGTAAAATCTCTGTTTCCTGGGGTGAAGATTTATTGACATTCAATCATAGGGAAAAAAATCAGGAAAAAAAAAAAGGACAAACTGCTTTGAGACCCAAGCAAAATGTGTCTATTTCCCCAAGGTTTACAATGACTTTGATAAAGCACTCAGGCAGGTCAGGCAGGATTCGTCCTCCATCACCCTTAAAAGCACAAGGTAGGAGCTTATCTTCACTAAGTGCCCTGGATGTCGGGCACCACATAACTAACAAAGAATCAGCAGCGTTGGTCTATGGGAAGCCTCAAGTTCAAAGGGAATGGAGACATCCTGTTGGGTGTTGTATTTCACTTGTGCTACTAAAACTGCCCTTCGCCCTTCGTGGCTCTCCTTTGTCTCCCTCGTGAATCAGACCAAGTACAATAAACTCCCGAGGCAGACAAGTCACTTCCCAGTGTGTCTTAAGGTTTTGCTTTTAGGTATAAAAATCTTCCTATATGAGAACCATTCTGTTAGTGATGGTGAATATGTGTCACATGCCACTCCCGAAGACCTGTGGCTTGTAGGAGAAAGGGCTCATGGGCTCAGCCCAGCTCTGTAAGATTGCAAATTTTGTTATTGAGACTTTATCTACAAAGGGCATCAACAGAAAAATGAAAAGGAAAGAGAGTTAAATTCTAATCTGTCTAATGCTGAAAATTCATCCTCAGTTCCCAGGACAAAAGAAGGAAAAAGAAGGGGTTTTGAGTTATCTCTAGAGACAGTAACCTTCTAAAGACTTCATTCATTCAGTTCGACTACCAGATGCTCATCAATCTAAAAATTTTAAATTCCTCAAATTTAACATGACCTTTAACCATTTTGTAATTTTTGAATCATCTTTCTACTAACATTTTCCATTAAAGTTAATTGTGGGAAAACATTGCCTGACTAACTAGTTCTAAAATGGGTGTAGAGCAGTTTCCTGCGTATTTATTTACAGCTGTATGATAAACAAATGTGAAAATATGTCATGTACATGCTGATATAAAGGGAACTTGGCTGTCACTGGATAAAAAGCAAGAATGTCTCCCAAATGATGACTTATTGAATAATACTCGAGGATCAGAGGGAACCTGTGTTTTGCTAGGACTTCACCCTTTCCCTTTGTATTAGCATATAGTTGGAAGAGAATGTGTTCATAACATGATTCCTAAAATCTATGGATACCTCACCAACAAATTGTTTAAAGGCCACAATATATAGCTGCTGCTCTTTAATTGACCCATGCCTCCCTCATGAGCAGAATATAGAATAATCAAATTTGACAGTCAAATTGAGTTTGACCTTGCTATTCTAGAAAGGGGTCTGGTTAGGCTGTCTGATTGGGCAGTGTAATGGGGGGAATGGTGGGCTATCATTCTCCATACTTTTAGAATTAGTCTCATTTCAATTTTTATTTGCTAGTTGTTACATGTGTTCAATGAGTATAATTAAATGCTAAAATTGATTAAAAAACAAATGTTATATTTTCCTTATCCATTTGGCCTGGGGTGAAGATTTTTGGTTTTAAAGCATTGTTTCCTTGATTTTAGCAAAGGGTCTGTACACAAGGGCATGTGCACTGTGCAATGATTTCAAAAGCCCATGCCCACCTTTCCAGTTACTGCTTTGCCTAATCAGTTTTTCCAGAAACAAAGAAGGAGAATAGCAAATATTCACATATGTACAGGAACTAGTAAAGCTTGCCTGGTGCATGCTGCTAAGGGAACTGTCCCTCTGGAGCATGCATCGCTACACAGCTATTGTCCTTACAGTGTGCTGCTTTAGACATTTCTCAGTGAGACTAGTTCTTAATTTCACTTAAAGCATTTGTTGGTTCTTCAGCACATGAAAAGCACATAACCTGTTAACAGAAACATGTACCCAATTGTAACAAAAAGCATGTCAGTTTTCCTGGTTGAGGAAGACATCATCAACAAGGTTGCTTGAGTAGAACTTAAAAAAAAGTGGCACTTTGTCAAAAGAATAAACAGATTCTGTAAGTACATAGTATGTTCAGTGAGAATAATAAGTGAACTGTGTGAGTAATGTTTTAGGCATGCAAAACATGGTAAAAAGGTGTATTTTTTTCTGAGGAAGCTTCTTGACAAGAAAACAGATTGAGCTATTATAAGAAATGTTGAGAGAGGCAGATTCTCACTGAGAGAGTGGCTGTGTACTTCTATGCGTGTACATATGCATGTGTGTCTGTTTCTACCTGTCAATCCATCCACACCTTCTCAATGACCTTATATTGCAATTCAGATTCTCAACATTTGAAGGATAAAAGAGAGTAAAATAGAAGTGTAGATCATGTTAAGTGAAATAAACCAGGCACAAAAGACAACTACTATGTGACTTCATTTACTCATTGAGTCTAAACAGTTGCACTTGTGAGGTTGAGTAGAATTCAGGGGGCTAGAGGCTGGTATGAATAGGAAGGGTGTGGGAATGTAAAAAGGCCAACTGATGGTAGATGGTGCAAGAAGTTCTGATGTGCTCATGTACAGCAGGGAGACCACAGGCAACAACCATGAGCTGTGGGGTTCAGAGTGAGATGAAAGGGTTTTGAAACATGTCAGTGTTTGCGGAGATAGAGTTGACCTACTATAAACATTGCATAATGTATGCATCTATTTAAATAGCACATGGTACCCCACTAATATGTACAATTTTGGTCTTTATGAAGCTGGTAAAATTAATTTTAATTTAAAAAAAGATCATTCTTCCAAGAAATATGAAGATTGCTGTGTTAGTAAGTTATTTTGTGGGGAAAGTTTCCAAAGTATGGCTTTGGGTTTGGAATTCCCACAAAGTAAACGGTTATTAATGAAAAAACATGTTTTAATCTCAGAATATATTTGCTATGGTTTCACTGATTGAAAACATAACTTTTGGATGATATAGAGATTTTTCTCCCTCACAATCAAAATGCTAATTGGATGTCCTATCAATAGAGGACCCTTCCTGTGCCCTGTGCAGAGTTTAGATTGAACTGAAGCAAAAAGCTGTAGGTTCCACTGAGAGAACTCCCCAGGGGTTCTAGTTCCTACCAGCACCAGTTCCTGTGAAAGTCACCTACTCTTCCCTAATCTGAATGTGCACCCTGTTCCACTCTTTTCCATTACTTGTACTGAGACTCGTGAATCTGACAGTGTAGAGGTTGCTGTGCATCTTGCTAGAATTCATTCTCTGTTTTCACCATGTGGTTGCTATGGATCCAGCTCAGGTCTCAGGTTGGTGGTCAGTGCCTTTAGCCTCTGAATCATCTTACCAGCACCAAACTTTAAATTTTTTCATAGGATCCGGTAGATACAAAGTTTAATCTTTGTATTTTGCCAAATTAAAATTAATAGTGTTTTAATTATTCCTTTGGAAGCCATGATGACTACCTTGCTTACAGAATACATGGCATAAGTTCAGTGGGATAATTTCTTTTATCATGGTGTAAGCCATTAATAATTTGATGTAGCTTGTTCTTTAACATGCTGTATGGATAAAGACAGGCATCCACATTAATTATAACTAATTTTAACATTGTATTTTTTCATGACCTGAAACATAAGACTTTTTCTTAAGCATGAAAATGTTAACAAAAAAAATCAAGCTTCTAGTTCGTATTTCCAAACTTCAAAGTTTGAAAACATATACTCTTTGAACTGAGATTTCTTTGAAAGAGTATATAGTACACACACAACGACCTGTAAACGAGAGAAAGCATTCTTTTGTCCATGACTCTCAAACAGTGTTTCTCTAACTAACAAATAAACTGCTCAAAAAATAAAAAATTTCTTCTGCACAATTTTCCAGGGAGATATCTTCTGTACAAAGGCTTATAAACAAAAGGTTATAGCTGAGTTGCTTTGAGTATCTTACTTTCAAGTTCAGACCCAATTTCCCAACTCCTCTCTCTCTCTCTCTGTGTCACACACACACTATATATATATGTATATATGTGTGTGTGTGTATATATATATACCATACACAATTACCTACATATCCTGTCTTTATTTCGAGATCAAATGTAAACTAACAAAATATGCATCACTCTGATTGGGAGAGCTTGCTCCAGTCAGCATGAAGTGTTCTTGATCCTGGGATGGTGTGGAATCCTGGAAGCACATTAGCTAACTGAGGAACAGATGGCCCCAATCACCCCATGTGGCTAAACACACAAATGCCAACCTCAAGACGCCTTACCTTTGCCCTGTCTGTCCCCACTTGGCTAGCTCCGTTATATTAAAGGGTATTGCCTTTCTGGCCCTCAGTGTTTGAAGTCCATGGCCAAGAAGACGGGGTGAGAATACCATTATGAGAGAGATGTTTGCTTAGAGACATAGTCCGGACAAGATTCCATGGACCCCTTGATAGTCCAGCAGGGAGCCACAAACTCCAGCCAGTATCTTCTAATCCTCTGAGGATTCAGAACTGCCCACCATAAAAACATAATGGGCTGTTTATCTGAGCAGCCAAGAGATAACATCTTGGAGTTACAATCTGAGCTGCAGACTAGTGACATGAAGCCATAGGAAACAGGAATACCACCCTGCCTGGGAAAATCAGCATGTGGATGGGCCAGTGCATAGACACCTCCAGACGCTCTTTTCTCATGCTAATGAGAGCCACAACTTTCCCAACATTTTTCTGTTGAATAAATTAAATGTACTTGGGAAGAAATAGATGGGTCCGCCCTCACTTGGTTCACATGCTTATACTGTTTTTGAAGTTTAGGACTATGTTAGGAAATATTCCCACTGGCACAATCAAGTGAATTTTTGTGGCACATTCTGACTTCTTTTCAAAGATTGCTTAAGTTCTGTGACATTAATCATGATCATCTAATAAAAACCGGCAGAGATTCTCCACAAGTGTATAATTCCCAGTGCTCCAATACCACAACAGATCAGATGCCCTACACACACATGTGTACATAATGTGTGTGTGTTTCCCTCTGTGAGCCTGTGAACAGTATATTCTGTTCTCTGCTGGGACAGAATTAAAATATCCCAAAGTTAAAAAATAAAAATGTTCTTTTTCCAAAGCCCTGTTATTTGAATGTATTATTGGCGTTAGTAAAAAGAAAAGCAAGGCCTGATATCAGACTATTGAACATGCAATGTAGCAGAGATTTTTCAACAGTTTGTTTTTTGAAAGACTGTTGTTGCCTTGTAGGTACACCACACCCCCAACAAACTAGTATCTGTAATCAAGGAAAAAGACCAAATTAGTCACTTTACTGTCAGATTCCTCCTCATTTGCTATGTCAGCATATGACAGCATGACCAAGAATACACTATATTTCCACCAACTTGTTTGGTGTTAGCCGTTTTTGTACACTTTTGATAAGACCACTTTCACACTAACTATACAAATGAGGTTCCACATATCAAGCAAACATTTTGAATTTAATGCTAAGGTTCAGACCTGCATATCTACCTTCCTGCCCTTCTCCATTCTCTCCTGGTGTGTGGAGGGTCATGTTATTTGGTGCCAGATTCAATTTCATCACAGTTTGTCCGATCTCACCTGCTTTACTTCCCTCTGCTCTTTCAATAACCGTATGAAGTGACAGAAGAAATGTTACACATGAAATTGCTCCAATTTGTGTGGAGACATCAGCTTCGGCAGTACCGAGCTATGCAATAAAGAGACTCAAGGTGAGAGCCCCTGGAGGGCCAGGCCTCTGGAACTAATCTGCGAGGATCCTCTGTGTTCCCAACTGTGTTCCTGGAGGTTGACTAAAAAGTGGAATGTTGGCCTGGTGGGGAGACGCTGATGCCGCCTCTCTTTAGGCTCTAAACTCAGTGAGGGCTTTAAGAACAGCTTAATGGAATGCTCGAGAAGGCCCCTCCTCCTCCTCCCAGGCCAGCTCATTCAGATATGGATTAGGGCAAAGCCCCTCTACCTTGTCCTTATGAGAATCATCGTGGTGAGCCCCACCAAGGGGTGGGGAGAAACGAAGTCTGCAGAAGGTTGCCTTTAGCCAAAAAGAAAGAGAGAAATGAGGTTTTGGCAGGAAAACTTCCCTGTGTTTGAAAGAAAACTATGAAAGAAAACTGTTTCAGTAAAAAGATTTCCCCAAAGATTTCATTTGGAACCGAATTTTCAATATAATGAAGATAAAGCGCTTTTTGAGAACCCCCTTTGACAATATTTCATTTCTAATAGAATTGCCTGTGAGCAGCTCCAACAACTGACATGGCAGGGGCAGTGATTGAGTGAACTGTAGAATAAATACAAATACGCTTACTTCAGTCAAGCACGAATGTAACCACTTTGCCAAGTAATCAAATCTACACAGAAACAAAAGAAGCACATTGTTTTTCAGTTTTAGTGTCCAAGGCTTAGAAAATGTTGGGAGCAGGAAATTTCACACTGCTGATAATTAAATGTGCCTCTGCCCTGGATACAGAAGCCTTTGATTCCAGAACTCCCCCTAGTCTCATTCCTTTGAGCGTTTCTCAGGAGTGTGATCACTGGTAAGGAAACCCTGATTTACAGGTGGTGCCGAGCTAAAAGTTAAACTAAACACTGCACAGAAAATGTCCAGGTCTTAGAGGAAAGGTCAGTCTGATAAAATAAAGCGTGATCCGGTTGTTGTTAGGGAAATTTGAGCAAATATACTCCAAAATTTTCTTGCATGCAGACTTTGCAAACAATTTACATGTTCTTGTTCCAGTTGGAGAAAAGGTGTATAGATCAGCATGTGAGGAGAGGGATGCTGAGGACTGACGGAACTCTAGCCTGACAGCAGCTACATCAAGGCTGGACCCTTTTATTAGTGACATTACTCTAGGCAGTTGTCACTTGCTCAAATCACGAGTCTCCTCATTTCTGAAAGATAAAACAACTTTACTTCTTTTTCCTACTATGTAAAATACTTGCAGGGTGGGCGGCGAGGTGGCTCAGCGGGCAAAGACATTTGTCATCAGGCCTAGTGATCCACAGGGTGGAAGGAGATAGTGTCTCCAGCAAGTTGTCCTCTGGCCTTCACACATGCTCTGTGACATGTACATGTGCACACATAAACAATTACATGTAATCAAAAGAAAATACTTCCATGGTGTCCTAGCATGGTACATGTTAGAGCAACATCAGTCCACAATTATCCTTCAACTTTAGTCCATTTTCACCTTCCGTAACTTCTTTGTCTCATGTTCTTCTGGCCAGTATTAAGTAGATCTACGCTGGAATTTCCTGCCTTCCACTTTCTGAGAACAACCATTGAGTTGCTGTATTTAGCTCCTTCACTTCCTTGTCATTATCTCACTGGCTGCCAGGATTTGACCATGGAAAGGGTGAGTTTTCATATCCGCAAAGAACATAATAGGGCTTTCTTACTTTCATCCATTTGGCCAAGTATTTATTCCCATGTTTTTAGTTATCTTCCTGCCAAATGTTTTCATTTATTCTCTCTACTGATAAAACAAAGCTTCCATTCCTCAGCATTCTTCCCCATCACTGTCAGCCACCATCAGTCAAGAATGTACCATTTGGCTTGTCTGGCTAGAGATCTTTGTAGTCAGGTTTACTGTCCCCTCTCTCCATCTCTCCATTTTATTAATCTGGAGTCTCTTTAAAGTTCCAAAAGGAATTGGAGCCAGATACTTCATATTCTGTTCACCTCTACATGACCTCCATACAACTGGCCAAGGCTCTATTACCAGAACAGTGTCGGCTCCTACTGGGATCAGAGATTCTGGTGAATGTCTATAGTTTCAATGATCATAATTGCAGAAAGAAAAATTCCTATCTTTTGCCAAACACCTAACAATTGGAACAAGCACAAGCTTAAAAAATACCAAGATAAAAATATGCATATCTATAATTTATAATTTGGGGTGAAGTAGTATGAGTTTACTAAAGCAGTAACTTCTCTACTTTACGTATCTATATAATAAAATTAGAACATGATTAAAAAATATCTACTTTTCTTCACATACCTAATGTATTTCAAAAGAATAAAAAGCCAGTATAGCTACCAAACAAAAGCACACCTTGTGTGTATGATGTCAGCACACTGTCATAAGAAAGCATCATTCCGTAAGATGTGGTCTTCACCCTGGTAGGGGTTAACATGTATTTGCAAGTGTGTAGCAGGAATGACTTGATTCTAAAATCGATTGATCCTTAAAATATTGCATCGGATTATCGATTATTTGAGCTTCTCACTTGCTAGACCTTTAACATAAGCAAATGGGGAGCCCTTTAGTATATCTTGTCAGCCACTCAAGAGAGGGATATAATCTCATTCATACCTTGAAGAAAACCAACTGTAATATAAAAGTATAATCTGAAAGGTTTTTTTTTCTTCTTTCTCATTTTTATGAAGAAACTGACATACTGCTTGTGGAAGTCTTAATAACTTAATATGAGGTTGAAAAGTCTCCCATCATAAATGAATGAGACATGAAGCTCCCCAATGGTGAAGTACTCTGCCATTGGCTTTTTAAGATCAGCCATTTGGCCAGCCTGTCACTCAGCCTCCTGGGCCTCCTTCTGTAGCCATAAGTTTGTCTTTCACTGTCCTGAATTATGGTTACTTTTTTCATGTGTTTGTCTTAGTAGAGATAGCCACTGGATGTCATTTTTGACTCCCAAGTAGCTTTTACATGTAATTTTATAAATGTAGTTTAAGTTATGAAGAAAATATAGTTTTATTCCTTGCTACAAATGTGTGAACTGCAAAGTCACATTAGCCAAGGACGTTCAGTTGTAAACAGGATTTACTCGTGGTGGCGAAAAGGAGGCAACAGAAAAAACAGCAGACACAAGCGTGGCGAAGGAAGCCCCGCCCACCACTGCTTCACAGCTCCCCAGTGTCCAGAGATGCTTCCTGAGGTCTCCTTCTCAGGCCTCGGTTTACATACAGCTAGAGGTAACTAACCTGAGCAGCCTGTTGGCACACAGCTTCTTCATGTTGACTGCCAAACATTGTACTCTTCCCACTCTTCAGTGGATACATATAGTGAATTTGAAGGGCTATAGGCAGTAATGATGAAATTATAGCTAATATGATCGCAACTACACTGCATCTTTACAAAAGTTTTTAAGTTCATGAAAACTTTCATTTGGAGCAAGGACAACCTAGGAATTTATGGCCCCGAAATAGGAGAGCTTATGTGTAAATTTGGGAAAAGAGAGGACATAGGATGTTAGGAAGATATTTTCTCTTCATATTAATAACATTTTCATGAGAAAGGAGGGAACCATGGAATGTGCATTTAGTATCTTGGAAATCACAAGAGGCACGGTATACACAGTTTCAATAAAAAGTCAACCGAATTCCACCGGGACCTGTCTTACAGCATTGTGATCCATTCAGAGCACGGAGGTGCGTTTTTTCTTCATAATTTTTAAAATGGAAAAACAATCATTCCAGGGCAGAGGAAGAGGGAAGCTTTCATCTAACTTACTAGAAGGTCGTGATTGGGAAAAAGTTTGCCAAGCACAAGAGAACAGTGTGCAGGATAACGGCTAAGTGTCTTTGTCGCCATGTAAGCAACAAAGGGAATTCCAAAGCGCAGAAGCCGAAGTGTTGAAGGTTTGTTTGAAGAGAGTGAAAGGGAATGCACAAACCATGATGCTATGATATATTTCAATATTGTGTTACTCCAGATTTCCATTGGTGAAATGATAAAGAAAATGTGGTATGTAAACACAGTAGAATTTATCCAACTGTGAAAACAGAGTTAATTTTGTACTTTGCAGCAATATGGATGGAAAATGTAAGTGAAGCACAGGGAGAGAAATTCTACATGTTCTCAATTATGTTTGGGAGCTAAAAACTTCATCTCAAAGAAGTAGATAAGAGAGAAATGGTTTCCATAGCCTGGGATGGTGTGGAAAGGAGGGTGGAGATAGCATGGTAAATGGACACAAGGTGCTCAGCTGGATGGGAGGAGCAACTTCTGTTGATATTCTGTTGATATTAGTATGATGTAATACATAAAAGTTCAGGTCAGAGTTGCTGACATAAACCGAGTTTTTGTTGTTGTTGTTGTTGTTTTGTTTGTTAGGGAACATTTAGATTCTTCTTTACTAGCTATTTTGATATATTCAGGTGATTGTTATCAGAACCATCCTCATACTAAGAGTGCATTGAATGGTCCCATTATACTCCCTGTTCCCTAAACATGTTCAGTTGCTATTTGTCAATCAGAAATTAGTGCATGCCGGAAGTATTTATTGCATCGCTGACTTTCACTCCTGACTGTGAATAAGGACACTTCATACCTTTCGTAATGTCATTAGACAGAGAAAATTTAATGAGGGGTAGGTTCTCTCACAACCTGGAAAAACCCAGCAGAATCCAGTTATGATGTTATTATGACATTCACTTTTGAAAAGAGCCTTTCGTGGATGAACAATCCTCAGTGTTATGCTGCCCAGTGATATGCAACCAGATAACCCCAGAATTCAGAACAGCAGAACACGAAAACTGCATGTGGCATTCTTACAGACCATCGTACTCTTAGGAGAGTAGTGAATCCTCAGTAGAATAATGGTATGGAAGGGGATAGGGTCTAGTTATGTTTAGCGTCATCACATGGCCATCAGCCTGGAAGATATGCACTCAGGGAAACTTCCATGGGATTGATTACAACCAAGTTCACAGCTGTGCTTTACCACACCATGCATTTTACTGTATGTGCGCAGCATGTTTAATTGTATATTGTTGTTCTATTTTATCTTAAAGGATAAGAGCCAGTTGATTATATTGTCTCTTAACAGAAACACTTTATACAGAAAAACTTTACACAAAAACCACTTTAGAATGCTGGTGCCTCATAAATAGATTCTTAGGATTAATATTCTTTTTTTGTGGGTTTTTTTTTTTTGAGACAGGGTTTCTCTGTGTAGCTTTGGAGCCTGTCCTGGAACTCACTCTGTAGAACAGGCTGGCCTGGGACTCACAGAGATCCACCTGCCTCTGCCTCCCGAGTGCTGGGATTAAAGGCGTGTTTTAATATTCTTAAAGTAAAGATAACACACAGAATAAAAATCTCAATATTTATGGTACCTTTATATAGTCATAGCTTAACTTTGCATTGTATATGTTGTTTGAATATTGGCCTTTAGCTATATTTAGATCATTATAGCCTTGTAATCTTTGAGAAATTAATTTCCTTTCTTCTGCTCAGGTTTTTTATCTGTGAAAATGAACATAAAACCCTATATTACTGGATTTTTAATGATAATCTCATGAGGTAATGTTTTAAAATGTGAGAACTATAAATGCACAGTAAGTAGAGAAAATATTTTCATATTTTTCTTCTTCGAGTCATAGGAAACATGAAAAGTTACTGTGTATCAAATTAACATTTTCTTGGAAATTAGTCCTGTTCAGTGGTTCTCAGCTACAGGTAAATTGTGGGCACCAGGGTTGCTTGGCAACAAGGTCTGGGAAGACTGTGACTGTCACAACTAGAGGGTGCTGCTGGCACACAGCGGGGAGAGAAGGTCATGGAATCGAAACTTCATCACACCTGGGTCACTTCTCCACAGCAGCACAGTGTCTGATTGTAAAGGTCAGTAGAGTGGAGACTCGGAAATGCTGCTCATATCTTAGTCTGACAAGAGAAATGAGGGATATGGTATTCAGAGTCAAGATTCTAGCGACAACTAAAGTATTCTTCTATTGCATGGAAGTTGCACTATCACAGGCTTGTATTAAACCCAAGGAAACTTAAAGTAGAGCTGTTATACTATTATAATTCATGAAAGTTATGCTCCTGTGTCTAGAAAATGCTATAGCAGAATTTAGAAAATATGCTTAGCAATTTCTTTACTCCTGCACCACAAATAATACTAAACCTTAATTATTAGAATACTGTCTAGACCAGTGGTTCTCAACCTTCCTAATGCTTTGACTGTTGACTACAGTTTTTCAAGTTGTGGGTGACTTCCAACCATAAAATTATTTTGTTGCTACTTCACAACTCTAATTTTGCTACTGTTATGAACCATAATGTAAATATTTGATATGCGGGATATCTGGTATGTGACCCCTGTGAAAATGTCAGTTGACCTCCAAAGAGGTTGTGACCCACAGGCCGAGAACCACTTGCCTAGAGCCAGGCAGAACATCATAGGTCCTTAATTGCAAGGCAAAAGGATTTTGGCGAGTTTAAGGCCCATCTGGTCCATGGAGTAAGACCCTGTCTTAAAACAAAAGGAAAGCTAAAACGGAGTTTTCAGTAGTAAGTATTGTTCAGACATACCGACAAATGCATATTTTCTCTCCTTAAAATTGTGTTTGTCTCTTTTGAGCATGATAGGAATCTAGCCATCTTAAGGACCAGACCAAAGACTATGCAAAAATGTACAAATTCAATCTTTTCAACACATAGCTGTTGTCCATGTTCAAACTTCCCCCAGTTCTTTTCTAGATCTTATCTGGATCCACATCCCTTCCAGAGAAACACGTATTAATTTATTCATTA
The DNA here is from genome assembly GCA_902168415.1 of Peromyscus melanophrys. NCBI lineage: Eukaryota > Metazoa > Chordata > Mammalia > Rodentia > Cricetidae > Peromyscus > Peromyscus melanophrys. The sequence goes on along the minus strand of CABHPR010140888.1, from coordinate 4,931 downwards.
TGTCTAAAGTCTGTTGTATTCAATATAGTCACTCATATCAAAATAACAGCATCGAGACACTTGGCATGAAAATGTTTTCATTTTTAGATGGAGGCTGTTATTTAAGTAGAATGGTAGGAGGCTGCCGGTCCATGTGATGATTATTTAATGCTTACGCGATTAGGCTATATAACATGCTTGACACCGCCCTTCTAGACACCAGTCCCAAATTCTAGGGTCATGACATGAAAATACTCAGTTTACTCAAAGAAGATAATAGGTATAATTTTGTCCCTGCTATACGTGGACCACATGTAGCTGATCTTGTGCCAGACAGAAGAGGAATGTTATACTAGTTTTCCCAATTACTGCTGATACCACACAGTTATGTATGTTTTCATTAAAGCTATGAGAGGTGGTTTCCAGAGATGTAAAAATACAACTTTATTCTTGGTAAAAGAGAAATTAAGATCATAGAAGATGAGAAAAAATGAGACTTTGAAAAGAAAGACCTTGTGTTGACTGGCAGTGAAGAGATTAAAGAAAAATATGTAGCTGAGCAAGTTGAGTAGTGTCAAGCTGTAGGTAAGCAGAAAGAGCCCAGTGCATCTAAGTTGCCTATTTAATATCTGCCAGAATGAATGCAAATGGAAATAAATTTTATCTGCAGCTCTTACTTGAAATACCCAGGTGATGACATTAAAATAAGATGATCACTGTGAACTATAGATGCTCTCTTCTAAATATTTTGGATGTGGTAGACTTTAGTAAATGATTGGTGCAGGTAAACAATTTAAAAGCAACTCTTCCAGTGATAAGGAAAAAAAAAGAAAGTTGTGTGAGTATTTATGTGTCTCAAAAATTGATATATTAAAACCTAATGACAAATACTGAAAGGTCCAGCCTTAGACAGATGAAAGAACAAAGGACAGAGGACCCTCAGAAATAGAGCTAGTACCCTGATGTAAAAGAGTTCCCAAAGAGCCGCCTTGCTCTTTCTGTGCGAAGGCATCAGAAGGATTTGTCACCATGAACCAGAAAATGGAGCGTCCCTACACAGCAGACCTCAGCATCTTCATCTTGGACTTGCCATTCTTCAAAACTGTGAGAAGTGAGTTCTCGTCTTTGTCACCACAGATAGATGGATACACACCCAGCCAGTGCCAAGCTGCACAAGTAACTGGCGTTAGCTTAGAAGTAATGCACAGTGACAAAGCCAGAATTTCCTCCACATGGATACAATAAGCACAGATAACCCTAGAGCATAAATAATAGTAAATATACTCCTGCAATCAAGAAGTGATGAGTTTGGGGTTGTGTAATGCCCTTTTAAATATAATCTGTAAACTGAAAGCTTATAATATAATATTTAGTGATGGTTGTAATATACCTGGTATAAAAAAATTCCTAACAGTTCAGCGGTCAGTTCTAAAGGGTCAGTTGAGACATCCTGGACAGAAAAGTGTTGCATATAGTTATTTCAACGTCACAGCTCACATTGGCCATGGAGTGGAACTTAACAGTAAAGGTGATATGTGGCCATTACAGCTGCGCTGGAGGATAATCTATTGGGGATAATGTTTTCAAAAATGCTCATTTAGAATATAGGAGACAAAGGAACCTCTGGTATAGGAATTTCACTATTAAAAGGGAAAGAGGTTGAACAAAGTATAATAGCATTTGGAATGGTTATAAATAATTGCTTCAAAAAATAATAAAGCCTAGAAGAGATTATTGGTAATGCTAGAGAATGAAAATGATGGTTTGGGTGTTTAAGCACTCACACACATTTAGATCTATCAGGTGTGTGTATAAACTGATGAACAATATTCACTCAGTTTACATTATGTAGACATGCATATATGGGGTTGTGTGCTTTAAATGTGCAAACGTGGGGCACGTTTTCGTTAAGTACTGTTGAAACCTGAAGCTTTTATCATTAGAACTCGAAAGCCAGATAGACATTTTCTTTGGCCTGATTCAAAATTCTTCACATTTTTGTCCTTATACCGAGAGAATTTGGGTACTTTAAAAGCTAAACATAATATTTCTATGGCTTTTATTAAAAAAAATGTAAAAGACGCCATTTAGTAAATTTCTCTGGATTTCCTTATTCCCATCTTGCTTGAAAAAGACATAATAAACTTTTCTTTTCAGTTGAATAAAATAAAAGTAAAATGCCTGGCTTTTGAGGCAGTAGATGAATATTAAGCTGAGGGAGAAAAAATGTATTAAAGTTATGTTTCACAATAAGACTTTGCAAATAAAGACTGAGAAACCTGGAGAAAAGGACAATTTGTACATCAGGAACCCAGGGGTTCTGTTTTATGATTATGCTGCAGTTTAATTTCTTTATATCTTTCTGCCATTGTTAAAATTTTTTTTAAAGAACAAGCAGAACTTCAAAGGGGCCCCGCATGTGTTCTGAATCAAGGCTCCAGAGCTGATGTCTGACAGCCCAGAAATTAAAACGAAATAAATGCGCTGTTTAAACTCCTATTTTTTCCAATAACAATAACAACAACAACAACAAAATCACTTTTTCTGCATTTAAGTTTCTCCCTACTCCTGAGTTAATTTTACGTTTATTTTTTTGTGGATATTTCATCATTTAGCAATTAGGGTCCAGGCCCTTCATAGTACAAAATTCCCATAGACTTTAGAAGGAATGCCAGACAGCTAGAGTATGTCAAAGCTTTGGAATCAGCCTTTGTGACTTTTTCTGTCCTTTAAAACAGATCTCCCCTCCAAAAACAGAAAAAAAGAAAAGAAAAAAAGAAATGAACCTTAGTTGTTAGACCACGCCCACACACCTGCATTTGACTGTTCTTGCATTTTTCTTGGGATGATGGAAACAGACATCTCAAAAAGAACAAAGCCAGGCTGGGCATGGTTTGTGTTTGAAAGTGCACCAGCGTGAATATGAACCGTCAGTCACTAGCCAGAAATGTGGCAGCCGTTTCTTGGTGCATGGAGGAGGGTGATCAGAGTTTGACCCACAGCGCTGTTTTTCGAGTAAGTCAGGCTCATCACTGGAAAGTAGCTTTCCTGTCATCTACAGAGATTTCTTAGTCTTCCAAATGACCAAGTTAGGAAGGACACAGACTCTCATGATGCCAGTGCAGTTTGCGAACAACACTACAATTAGTAAACGTGGGGTGAAATGTCGGTGAATTATGAGATGTGGCTGCAGGAGAAGAGAAGTTCCTGGACTTCAGGGAGGAACACATTCATAAATACCTGTGTTTAGCTGCAAGTTGCTACCTGTGTGTCACATCATTGATCTGAAACATACTCCAGGCTTCCTGTTTTAATCAATATTAACAGAATGTGGATAAATAGCCAGCAGCGGGTAAAGGACTTTGTGCTGCAACTTTGCAAAGAGCAGAAAAAATAAAGCAAGCCGCTCTGGGAATATTCTAAGTTTAATGGGCTTGGGTTCATTCTCTTTTCTCCCACAATGCCATCTAACAGCCTGCACATCTGGCCTGCAGAGCATCCCAGAATGTTTATTTCCGGACTTTGAGACACTTCCCCAAGTGTGGGGTAGACTCCTTGTTGGTTAATGCTAAATTATATTGTGAGAGTATATCATGCCCAATGCAGATGATACATGCAGTGTTCACACTCCCTGTTCTGTAAGCATCCAAGTTGAAGAGAAAAGAGTAAAAGTTAGCAGGAATGCCTTCAAAGTGTGCCCACACAAAATCTTCCTATGTTCCTCAGGAAAGAACAAAGAGACACCAGAGTGATGATCTCCCAACCCAGGCATAGTCAGGATGGTGCAATCCACTATGAGGAAGAACTCAGATTCCTGCATCGGTACCATGATCCAGATGTCTCTCTGGATGTCAACGTGAGGAGACAGACAGGCATCACAAGTTTCACTAGATCTGACTGCGCTGGCTTGCTGGCTAGTATGCTACAAACGGGAATCCTACAGTTAAATTAAAAATAATAACTGACCTATGTGATAGAAAAGACAGCATCTTATTAAAATAAATTTGCTAGCAAAGTATAGAGTGCCAAGAGAAATGCATTTGAATACAGTGGCCAGTGGCTAGGGAAGGCAGCAGAGGTAATTCTTCCTGCCTTCCCTCCCTCCTCCCCTCCCTCTTCCCCTCCTCCCTCCTCCCTCTGTCCCTTCCTTCCTTTTTTCCTTCTATTTTGGTTTTTGGAGTCTGGAACTTTTTTCTTTTAATTTTTGCACAACATTTCATTCTACAGTTCAGGCTTTCTTAAAACAGGCTCGAACTTGCAGCCATCCCATCCCAGCCTTGCAAGAGCTGAGACTACAGGCATGTGCCAAGATGCCCAGCCAGAGCTGTCTTGAATGATGAACTGACCATAGGTAATAAGAACAGGAGAGGCTGACAGAGACAGAAAGAGTAAAAGAAGCGATCCTATGTTTCCCTGGCATTTCCTATGCCCTTGCATAGCGCTACCAGCTGGTGCTGTCCGGGCATTCACTCTAATCCTCAAATATTGTTTCTCCACCTACCGAACACAATTGGAGATTCAGGGATTTCAAAGAATATGTATTTGATGTCAATGATGGCAATGAAAGAGTTGGGCTTCAGACTCCAAAAGTCCCAGCTATTTACTAAGAGTCAGTTGGACAGCGATAGCTTATTGGTCAAATAGTCTAACCTCACATGTCGTTGCATGTGCCAAGATGCCCAGCCAGAGCTGTCTTGAATGATGAACTGACCATAGGTAATAAGAACAGGAGAGGCTGACAGAGACAGAAAGAGTAAAAGAAGCGATCCTATGTTTCCCTGGCATTTCCTATGCCCTTGCATAGCGCACACATTGCATGGCACATGTTGTATTTTGAACTATTTTGTCATTAGCTTTATAAGCAAGATATAAGGATGTCACTGGCAGAAACTGAGGAAATGGATAAAATTATAACGGATAGTACACTCCTTATATACGTTTAGAGTCTTGTT